>BQNB010002076.1:0-115813 GCA_026074375.1 Tanacetum coccineum
GTTCTTCTCATGAATTTTTAGTTGTCGAGAGTTGTAAGCTATCACCTTCTCCTTCTGACTCAGTATAGTACCAAATCCATTATGCGAGGCGTTATGATAAACCACAAAATTTTATGTTCCGTCGGGAAGTGCTAAAATTGGTGTACTACGAGGTTTCTAGATTAGCAGTGAAAGGCTTCCTCTTATTTATCTTCCCGTTCGTATTTCACATTTTTCTGAGTCATTTGGTTAGAGGTTTCCATATCCTAGAGAAACTTTCGATAAATCGTCGGTAGTAGTCGGCAGGACCTAAAAAATTTTGTATCTTCGTTGAGGTAGTAGGCGTTATATAATCCTTGATTGACTCAATCTTGGCGGTATCGAGGTGAATGCCTTGACTATCAACAATGTGGCCGAGGATTGCACTTTCGGGAGTCAGAGTTCTCACTTGGAGAATTTGACGTACAATTCCTTATTCTTAAGTAATTCTAAGATATGCCTAAGGTGTTCCTCGTGCTCCTCATTCCTGCTTGAGTAGATAAGGATATCTTCGATGAATACTGTTTTGAACTTGTCCAAGTACGGTTTGCACACCCGAGTCATGAGATCCATGAATACCTCCGGTGTGTTGGTCAAACTAAATGACATGACCTGAAACTCGAATTGTTCATAACGGGTCCTAAATGCGGTCTTAGAATGTCCTTTTCTCGAACTCTAATTAGTGGTCACTAGTCCTTAGGTCGATTTTCGAGTAAACGCTAGATCCTCATAATTGATCGAAAAGATCATCTATACTAGGTAATGATAACGGTTCTTCATGGTTAGCTTATTCAATTCTCGGTTGTCGGTGCACATCCTAAAGGGTCCATCCTTCTTTTTTGATGAACAATATCGGAGCTCCCCAGGGTGAGGAACTCGGTCTTACAAATCCTTTTGAGTATACGACATATTACGCCAGAGACGGTCAACTCTCTTTCTCTCAACACATAACATGCCTTTGAGTCTCAAGTTTTCCTGCTTCAACGTACCATTCCTATCAAACAACTCTGCTTACTAGCAACTATCGGTGCATATCCATTACTCCTATTGCTTCGAATCGTTAAGGTTTCATCACCTAAGGGATCACAGAACATCTTTAAATCACAATTTCTCATGGCGTGGTAACTTTGTCAACCAATCTATAAAACCGATGGATAATGTCGAACTAACCAAGTCCTAGACCGTGCAATATTAAGTCTTTTTGAAATAGAAGTATTCAAAGAATATTCATACACAACTCAAATGTGGTATCAAACTTCACAAAATCTATCCATCTGCATAACTCAATAGAGTACCCAGTGTCTACAGTAGATGGGACGATGTCACTAAAAGGTTAAATCTTAGCGGAGGTGAGGCTTCTATCAACTAGGTTCCATGTTCTTGCAATAATTATGTCCATTGCTTTAACTTTAGGTCCATCAGAAGTTTTTTCAGTACGAGAATCTCAATAAGTATGTGATTTCTAACTCATTAAACGTAAATAATATTAAGAAATCTTCCTAGTTTTTCCTGGTTATCATCCAATTAAAAGGATAAGTCGGTTATGTTCTAAGTTCTTACAATTCATATTTATCGTGACTACAGGGAGCGTGATTCGGTCTCTCAGCTAAGGGTGTGGTGTTTCTATATGATAAGATGGGGAAATATCTACTTGGTTTTGGCGCTTACAATACGAGTACACATGACCAACACGACTCATGAATACGCACAAAAAATATTAATAAAACACGAGTACATTATAATCCCGTTGACAATGTAGAGAAAAGAAAGAAAATAAAAATGGAAAGTAAGGGTAAATTGACAAAATTTTATGGTGACTACTCCCAGCATAGCATGGTCCTCCCTGAATTATACATAGGTGATCAGGCTATGTATAATTAAGGACTAACGATGCAATGTTCATTTCGTCAAAACTAGTGATATGTTTAAAATCTTATAGGGTATAAACGTTATAGTTTATAAGGTAGCAAAACAGTTCGTAATAATGAAAACAAGGTAGTTTATATAACGACACAAGATATTTTGTAAAATATCAGAAAATGTTTTATGAGGTGATAGAAAAATAGTTTACGAGAAAATTACATGACGATTTATAATATAACAGTTTGGGGGTTCATAATATGGTATCAAATAGTTTACGAGTTGACAACCCAAAACTTTATAAAGTGACAACGTATTAGTTTGTAAAAGACATGAAGTAGTTCATAAGATGACGATGAAATAGTTTGTAAATTGACAGCGAATAGTTTATAATGACAACGAAATAGTTCATGAGGTGACAACGAAATAGTTTGTGAGATGACTGCAAAGTAGTTTGTAATGGGTTAGAAAAAGAATTTATAAATAACCCGTAAAATACGTTTAAATATAAAACGATTATTTATTAAAGATATCTAGTTAATTATGAGAAAATAGTAAGATTAATTATAAGATTTGACAAGTGGTTGTAGGATGAAATTCGAAATAGAATTATAAGGTTTTAGCGAAACGATTTATAAAATTATCAGCAAAAAGCTTATAAAGCCTGATTAAATAGGTTAAAAGATAAAAAATGATTTAGTTTGTTAACAATGATTGCAAAAATAGTTTATAGGGTGACGACGTAACAGTTTATAAGATGGTAACAAAATGATTTTATAGAATGATAGTAAAATGGTTAATACGCTGTCAGCAAAATGGTTTTGTAGATGATGGAAAAAAACATTTATAAAATGTCTATAAAATAGTTTATGAGGTGACGCTAGAATGGTTTATAAATGATAGTGAAATGGTTTATAAGGTGTTGAAATAAACAAGAACACTATTAGCTAAACGGTTTGTAAGGTGGCAGCAAAATAGCTTATAACGCGACAACTACTATGTTTATAAGATGACACTAAAATAGTTCATAGGATAACATCCAATTAGTCTATAACAGTAAAGTGGTTTATAAAATAATAGTGAAATAGGTTATAAGACGGTAATAGATTTGAAGAGTACCTTACATAAATTATTTGAGAATTGAAGTGTAACTTGTCATGACACAAAATGAACAGATGCTTTAAAAACATCCACCAATAAACCCGAAATTCACAAGGAAGTACTAGTGCAATACTCTTATGGTTACGGTTCAAGTCTACTTAGGTTCTACTAGGTACAATAGGAAATCTCTTTTTAAGTATCAACATTATCTCTGACGACCTTGGAGTTCTCGCGAGCTTTTACTTTTCAACTATGGTTCGCACGGTTCAGATTTGGACAATCACTCTTGTAATGTCCTTGATTTTACCACAAATCACAATAGGTATTCCCCAAGGTTCTAATTTGCCACGAGGCGGCCCCTATGTTGTTATCGAAAACGGTGTCCTACAATCTCTACCTCATAATGGACAACTCTCTTGTAGTTTATAGCACTCCACAGATGCATGGCCCATGAGGCGCAACTTACGTTTGTTGAAGTAGGATACTTCCTACATATCTAATTTTGTTATTTGGTCTACCAGTGTAAGCTCTCACGACCTTTTTTTGTTTATTTCGTTATTGGCATCCCTTACCATCTCGGTTTCCTAACTTACGACCTGATCCATTTAGTACGGTGAGCTACATGGATTTTTGCCCTCATAGACAACAAACAACCTTTAACTAGCAATAGCAATTCGTACGGTTACAATAACGTCTCGAACTCCCGCGGCGAAACTCATTCCTTTTCATCGTTGCGTATTTTTCTTCACATTCGAGACAAGTAAATGAAATAAAATAAGTCGAATTTCAAAAGTTTTTTCTAAAAAGAAATAGAAATGCTAAGAGTGGATGGGTTAAAGTTGTGTGCGAATTAATCAGCTATTTTTCTAGAATTACAGAAGTAATAAAAGTTGAGGCGTGACAAGATGACATATGGTGTTTCCAAACATATGGGGGCGGGTGTCAAAGTCGTCTTATAGAGTCGACAGTAAATGATCAATGATCTAGGACCAGCCACATGTTTTTCAAATTGATGCCAAACGGTTATAATGTAAAAGGCCGGTAAAATGTTTTAAAAATACCAACAGTATATGCACGATGTTTTAGAAGTAAACGAGACAATTGTTTCACTCGCAATGTCTTAAAATAAACAAGACCATTGTGTCACTCACAATGTCTTAAAATAAACAAGACCATTGTGTCACTCACAATGTCTTAGGAAAGTTATATATATATATATATATATATATATATATATATATATATATATATATATATATATATAGACAACTTCCATATATGTAAATGGGGAAATATACGTAAGGCAAACGTAAACGCAGAGAAGAATAGACGCAAGACAAACGTAAGCTCATAGCAAAATAGAGCTCAAGGGAAAAAATAAAAGCAAAGAAACATAACACAGGGAACGATAAACGCAGGGCAGAGATAAACCCATATCATAGCATGTTCAAGGCAAAATGGTACTCACGTATACGCCATAGCAAAAACACGTATAAGGCATACGTAAAAACACGTAAGGATCACATACTGGTTATAGACCAGACCTAGATATTCTACCTGGTTCTCTATAACCTTGGCTCTGGATACCAATCTGTCACACCCCCAAACGGGGCCTGGACGGAATACGTGTCCGGGGGCGTGACGTCATAATATACATCACACAAGATCAAGGGAACGACCACTAATGGACGTTTTGAAAATCATAACTCGTTGTATTTATTAAAAATGGATAAGTCTTACAAGATTTGAAATGAAATTTAAAACGTTGCGGAAGCATAATTTAGTTTTCAAAAGACAACGAGTATGAATGATAAGAAAAGTCTTGAGAGATGATATCATATTGCACGTAGACTCCACATAGCACATCAGAGAAGTCCAAAGCTAAGTACCTGAAAAACATGCTTAAAACGTCAACATAAAGTTGGTGAATTCATAGGTTTATTTCAAACGTAATTAGTGTGGACCACAAGTTTATCAACATGTATGCGACAGTTATAACAGATACAACTTCACATAAAAAGGTATTTACGTTAGCACTAAGTCTGACACCGAAGTAAACTGAGATAGCATGTACAGTGCTATAAAAGGCTTGCCCTACAGGTGTCCGACCAAAGACCACCTAACTAGTTTCGACATGACATATATCCGTTAGTCCTTGGAAATCTCGAACTAGTAAGTGCTTCTTACCCGGATAGGGATAATTAGTCCCAATAGATCTATTTATTCACTCGCGCTCCCTTAACCGGTCCTCCGGTCAAGAAATTAACAGTTCATGATAATTCGGGCAATAGTGGTCTAAACGCTACTTAGGCAACACGTAAACGGGGAATTTCTCACGTATAGTACTTGTGTCTAGTTTTAAAAACAAGCAATGTTTCTCACCCCAAGTTATAAAACAATTATTCAAAACGAGTTAAAGAGTGGGGCTATGAACTCACCTCGAGTTGGTGAAATGAAAGAGTAAACGTCTCGAAATATGATCACACGGAAACGAACGACGGTACACGGATGCGACCTAAGAGGATATAGGTTTCGTCTTAGAATCGGAATGATGGAAAAATGCGGATGATGCATCAAAGTTTACTTAAAAATACTTTGTTAATAAAACGTTAGTGATCGTAATGTGGTTGTTGGTATACAGTAATATTAAATATATAAAACTATATATTTATATTTACGTAATATATATATATATATATATATATATATATATATATATATATATATATATATATATATATATATATATATATATATATATATATATATATATACATATTTATTGTATTGTTCGGCTCTTTACCCAATAAACCCAAATATTGATTTAAAACCTTTTGATAATGATGCTTTAATATCTTTAATTTATCCATTTCCCGACAGGTCACCCATGCTAGTGCTTCCCTCACACGAGCACGCTTAACTGTCGGTTTTTAAATTAAATACGTAAGTAGAAAACGTAAATAAGTATTTTAATTTATTTATATAAGTTAAGTATGTATATTATTTATCATTTATAAATAATATGTTTTTCGGAAAAGTTTTATAAAATATATTTTCACAATTTTCTAAGTATATAATTTTTACAAAATTTCGGCATGACCCGTTCGTGTTTACACGTTTTCCAAAGTCGTAGACTTTAATAAAAATCACTTTCAATTTACATTTCCCAAGTTCGTCATCAACATCCTTTACACTCACCTCTACGCAAAAGGTACTTAAATATGTTCTCGGTTCATCAAATAAGCTACACTAAGCTTTGATAAGCCCAAGTAAATTAAGCCGAACCACATAAGCTCAAGAATAAGCTCGTGGTGTCGGGCTTTGGATGTGGGACGCGGCTAAAAGCCCAAGCAAACCATATTCGGGCTTAGTAAAATCCATAAATGCTTAATATACTTTCAAAAAAGACTCATTCTACATGCTATACTTTTTTTATTGTTATTATTCTTATCCAACTCTAGTTTTTTTTCATTACACATACTTTTTATAAAAATGGATAAAAACGTGTATAAAAACGCATATAAAATCATAAGATAAAATCCATAAATGCTAAATATACTTTTCAAAAAGACTCATTCTACATACTAAAATTTATATAAAGTATGTGTAATGAAAAAAAACTAGAGTTAGATAAGAATAATAAAAATTAAAAAAGTATAGTATGTAGAATGAGTCTTTTTTGAAAGTACATTAAGCATTTATGGATTTTACCTTTCCTTATATTTACTTTACTTATTTTCGAACCAATATACAACCTTTTAAGGTTTATGTAGTTTAAAAATGTAAACTTTGATAATCCGTTTGTACAACTAGTATATATGCATAAAGATAATCATAAAAGTACAAGTTTTATAAAGATTTGATGACTTACACGAAAAGAAGGATTAATGGATGATTAGAGACTAAAACAACCCAAACGTTGTTTATAAGATACCAGAATATAATATGGATCAACCTCGAACAATATATCTTCAAATGGTTTTGATCTAAGATTGAAAAGTAAGAATTGTGTGTGTGTTTATGTTGGTTCGAACAAGAAGAGAGAAAGAAAGAATGAGTTTGTGTTTTTTTTCTAGTGAGAGGATTTGTAATGAATGAATGAAAGTTATAAGACAAACTTAACTTGTAGGCTAAGATTCAAAATCACACAATATGTGTGCATGTGTGTGTATGTTCGGCATGAAGACAAAGAAACAAAGGGGACCAATTTGATCTTCCAATGAGAGCCTAAGAGAGGATCTTATTTGATTTAATTTCAAAGTTCCATGCATATACTTATGTTATTAGATTTTATTCGGAATACGCAAATAACGAAAATGAATAACGACTTCACGTAAATTACTGAAATTTTAAATATCAATTAAAAACGTAAAAACGCGTCTACTGACGAAAGACTACGATGATTGGATGCACGGATCGCTTCCGGCACTGATTCTCAGTAAATAACGGAACAACTCCCCGGTTACCCGTAAAAATTAAACGAAACATTAAAAATTTAAATTATCAAACAAAAATGGCTAAAATATTGATCGGAAATTTACGGGTTGTGACAGCATGGTAAACCAAATTTGATGTATCCCTCGCAAGTCTTGCTATCTCTGTTTTGAGGTGATATCAGTTAATTTAGACATCGTGAAATAAAACATGTAACCAAATATTAAAAAGCCAATATACGTTTATAAGTTTGTTTTTATATTATATATGATATTATAAGAGTTGTACCGGTGTTTGTATAAGTTGATAATATAAAACTTTATTACGTATTAAACTAAAAGATTTGCCTATATTTCTTTTATGAAAAAAAGGTACCAAATATCAGATTACAACTTACCCTTCAAGCACTTTTTTCTCTTGCAATTATAAATAATTGTTGTTTACTTAACAACTTCAAAGGCCACCAAATAAAATATTAAATATAATTAAAAAATTGCATAAAATTTATTGCCACAAACAACAGTTCATCGCCAACGTCCTGTTCAGATGCTCCTCTTCTATCTATTGTCTAACTAAAACATATTTTATTTGGCTAATATATTGAAAATGTGATATTGTATATAGATTGTTTCTGCCCCATCACCACGTCAAATATTTTACTTAGTAAATCATTCGATTTAGTTATAAATATATATTTGGTTGCTATGAAGATCATTAAGCATGGTATACAACGGGTCAAATGGGAACGGACATATTTTCATATGAAACAAAGCACATTTTTATAGAATTAATGCACAAAGGAATTTTTTTCAAGATAATTTTGGTTGGGCGTACCTTGGCCGCCGGTGTTTAAAAGCTTCCTTATAGACATTATTTCTTGCATGGTGCTTTAATCCTTTGTCATTGTCTTCGATCATGAGGATTTATCTATATTGCAAGAATCTAAAAAAGATACATTAAGCAATCTAAAACAATGATGTAATAAATGAACAATGCATGGGTGTGTGAATAAGTTTATGCTTAATAACTCTAAAGATTTTTGAAAGCCCACCAAAAAGGATTAACCTTGTTAGCGTTGTAACTATCGTGGCAACAAAGCCGGTCTAAATGTATCTCTCATTAATATTGTTGATGATCCTACTTCCCACCACGTGTTCTTTCAATATCTTTCAATAAGAAAACAATAAAGATCAAAGTATGATCTCACTACGGTTTGTACAACAAAACGTTCTTAGCAATATAGAATGCTAGTACTAATAGTAATTAAACAATCGCCCTTTGAAAACCTTTGAACAAAACAACACAAGAAACTATGTTCTTGTTTTCTTGCCAGTCGAACAAAGCAAAACTTAAACACCCCTATAATATGGGATTTCAGTCGAATTCAAGCACAAAGAGAAAGAAAGAGAGATTAGGGTTTTTTTAACTAATGAAATCCCTAATCTCATTATAGCCTTTCTCCATACTTGGTTAACAAGCAAAAACTCACCTCCTTTGGGTTGAGTTATTCGGCCGACTAGAGCAAAGGGAAGGGGCATAGCCCACTTTCCTTTTTTATGATTTTCCTTTAAAGTCCTTATTGTTTAACATTTAATTAATTATATCTCAATATATTTAATTAACTATTAACAGATGATTACTTGGCATCTCCATAGCCTCAAACCGAGACTAGACATATATTTTTATATGTACATTCCTTCAGCCCCACATGGACATGGTAGAGAATAATATAATATAATAAACATTGGTTACGTCTAGCAATCCGCCAATGCTCTCGAAAACCTTTGAGTGAAATTTCCCAAAAATAACATTTAAATGATTAATCATTACAATGCCCTTTGTTTCACAAATTCCATTTCAAAATAGATATTGCTCGTAGTCATAACTATTGTAACGATGTTCCTGTTTTCTCGTGTTACATAATTAAATCAAGATTACCAATCTAATCGAGTCAAATCCAGATTACCATTGGGTCTGGCCAGATACACATCTAATTAATTAATCGAGGGGCCCAGTAGCATTATTATTTCAATCCAGTTGAATGAACGAATTCCTATCTGACTACAATTATCTTATCCTATATTCAGAATACACATGAATATATTCTAAAGGCATACCATGTTTACGGGAAGTGTTTAGAAGTATATCAAAAAAGTACCATCCACAAACATATAAACTAACTTGTATCTCAAAGTCTAGGATTTAGTAACGAAAAATATTTACAAATTTCACTTGAGACGATCCATAAAGCGAGTGACTTCATTGGAGAAGTCCATATTCAAATCCATTGAATATCGTGTGAGATGGAGAACCGTTCTTTAAATATTCTACCGAAAATAACCCAAACACTCAAATATGTATTAATCAATTATATTCCCATATAATTGATCGACATAGACTATTTAGAATAACATTTATTCACGGATCAAACATGAAAAAATAGGACCAATGATTATAATGAAAACGAATCATATCAAATACTTGAATTCATAAAATAACATTGTTTAACAATATCCTTTATCCAAATACTAAATAGATCAAATGCATGATAATTCTAGTTGATGAATCATGCCTCGAGATACGACTATCGTACTTGTTAACAAGGCATAGATTTCATTAATTTCAACTAGTTTTGATCTTTCGGAATTTTGAAGAATACTTAATTCACAGAATTTAATAATGAATTCTTGAATATCTATGATGAATGTTTGTTCGTAATATTCAATATCTGACACAACTATTCGTTAATGAAGGTGTGCACATCAACTATTGCAACAATCATCTTTCACCACAGCTCCAAAAGTGTAAAGCATTCTTAATCTTAAATTTATAATGCACACTATGCTCTTAGTTGACACAACTAATTCACAATGGACATACATCAAAAAAAATGAAATCATACATGACTAGTATTGATTTGACCATCTCAATTTGATTTAGCAACCTGTAACAAAACAACCCCATCTGCATTTAAAAATTCTGTAAACAATGAATATATCTCTTAATAATGTTGGCACCTCATTGAACTACAAGTTCATGTGTTTTATTCTAATCATAATAAATTGTTGTCAATATATATCCTTATATTTTTATTACTATGAACATATCGTAATCAAATAGATTTTCATAAACCAAAAACATATTTTATTAATATATTCAATTCAATGATTATCTAATAACTTTTGATTAAATAACAATGTTGTCAAATCATCTTGCATTCTGCATGATACAACTACTTTCCTACACAATATGATGTACATAATGAATCCTTTAGTCCAACTCAAGGATTTCATTCATGTTCCATCCTATCAAAAGATATGCATCCATTGTAGAACTTTCATAAATGGTAGCAAATGTGTAGATTTATATACCGCATATGTTCATAGCAATAAACATATTATTTCAAGGTTGTACATTTAATTTCTTAAATCTTTCAGGTGAAGGAAACTTGAACATAATACTCTCACTAGCTTTTAGGGATACTCAGGAGTTATCTTAATTATAATTAAATTCATATCAGTAAATGATTTAATAATAAACCTTATGACTATCCACCTATAGCTTACAAAATCCATACTTGAATCTTGGCCCATTTGTAACACTTTCCATAAAGATTTTATAAATTCATAAACTTCTTTGATTACTAACCATCCTCGCAATAGTGATCATTCAAGGAAGAGTTTAAATTCTATTGCCATATTTCATCTATATGAACTCTAGTATGACAATCAACCATCTTTATATACTAATGTGCATAGAAAGAATATTTAATCATAATCAATTGCTTGAGTATGATACCTAGAACATTACCACTTGGGTTTTTCTTCTCTTTGAGGAAACTCATTATAACTTTACAGTCTAACTGTTTTAGTTAAAGATCAATCAAATTTCAAAATTGATTATCTTGTGGACATCATCTTAACATTCATAGCTTGAGTCTTTGTCAAATTCAAAATTCAACAATGCATATTAATGGTTACACCATGATACCGAATTCAAAATTCAATACCGCATCTTTAACAGGTTCATCATGATCCCATGACTTATATTCCTTAATGTTTGTATAACATTTATCAATCAAGTATTTGAGGTATCCTTGCGGATCTATGAACAAGTATTATATCATTATGAGGTTTAACATTTAAAGCCTCAATATGATATTCACTAGTGTGTTTAAGGAATTTTATGTTTTTTGGTATTTTTATCCTTTTAAAGATCTAAAAACCGTCTCCACTTGCTTTTTGTAATTTTAACACTTCTATAAATTACTTAGCATTAGAGGACATTACAAGCTACAATTGACAGTCTTCCTGAATTTTATTTGTTAATAACATTCTTCATAAGAAGTTTAACAAATTTAGAACTTTAATTTCTTAAGACTTAATGTGAGTCATTACATTCCATAATGATGGTGTCTTATTAACCTTCTAGGTTGGAGTTTTATTGAGTATATTCAAGACATACTCAATTTTCAAACCTTGACAGATTTTGGAGGTAAAATATTTAAGTTATCTATATCAAATAATTCCAAAGAATTGATTTCATAACTCTAGACATACCATGAAAAGGTGTATCTATGAGTAATTTTATTGTGAGAACCATTATCACAATTATTTTAAATAACTTAATATCTTTAAGGGTTTTTTTTAAAAACATACTAATCAATTGTGTCATAGCCAAATTGAATTATAGTATTTAAAAAAAACTATTTGCATGCAATAATGTATATGGCTTTAACTAGTTCAACAACTCTATCCATGTTAACTATACATTATTTTGCCTTTGAACAATTCAAGAAGTTTATTTCATGTTATAGCCAGAAGATATAGATTACTTTATGTTATAGGTCTTTTAATAATTAACGGACTTAGTGTTTATTAATTTACAATAAACATAAACATATTTAACTAAAGTAATTCTGAACACCAACTCTTGGCTTCAGTAGTAATTTCAAGTTAAACAAGATTACTTCATTATTTGAGACATTCCAAGAGCACATAAACCTTTTACTCGAAGTAGTCTTTAAATCGAGATTACTTCATTATTTTGGACATTCCAAAAACATATAAACATTTTACTTGAAGTAGTCTTTATTTCATATCTTGACATATGTTCTTAACCGCGACGTTTAAGAGAACTTTATCATATTACCTTTTAAATTCATATTTTTTTGTCATGTATTGTACCTTGCATACAATAAAGATTTCTCCCACTTGTGCATGGCACAACATCATACATGTAGTCAAACAATCACGACATTCGTTTGTTTATATGGACAATATGATAAGTGTCACAAATTTAGCGTTTACAATCAGTGATAGATCCACTTTGTTTAATAAGAAATAGTGCAGCGACTATCCATAAACCATGAGTGTCTAATATTTAGAAAATTATGCAATTATCTCAAGACCTTTCAAGAAAATAATTTGGGTTACGACCAAATAATAAATCTTGTAGAATCCACTGAATATTTGACAACATTACATTAATGCTTGTTTCAGAAAATAAATCATGATGGCTCTTACCCTACTGGATTTGACAACATTACAAGTGTTCCATAACCAGTGAAAACAAATTTATTTTCCAACTTTCTTTAAAATCTTAATTGGTAGCAATGTACTTGGATTTCAAAATTTTCTACTATGTAGATGAGGGACTATCCATCAGTGCTTATTTAATTAACTTAAAAATTATGCATGCACTTTCCTCTTTAATTTTGAACTAAGACAAACAACCTATATACATTATACAGGTTTGCCTTTTACCACTTTATGCGAGTATTGGTATTTCCAAATCAATAACTCATAAAGCATCTGAATAAAGATGTTAACATTTGATAACTCTAAGAACATATTTCTCTAGTTACCCGAATTCCTTATATGTATTTCAAGTACTCACCACCGAATAAGGGAGATGAAATTATAATATGAAAATACAAGTCATGCAATCTACTTAATATTTAAGTATTTTTATGAGTTTGATTACATTAGGACAATTTCTACGTTCCTAGTATAACTTTTCGGATCAATAAAGATGATAGGAATGAGTCTCCATGTTCCTTACAAGAAAGGAGTCCCGGTTTGACTTCTTGAAAAAGAAACAAACATTGTTTACGGTTTAATCGTTGCATGAATACTATTAATGAGAAATCGCAAAATTCATTTTAGTATTTTTGATAATACAAGTTCTTTAAAGAAAATTAAATACCCATGCTTATAAAATAAACAATTAATTTTCGATAAAGCTAAGGATCCACCTTGACATAACTACCACCACATCAGTTGATCTGCTAGTGATGATGGTAATTCAAGGGGTAATTAACGTTTAATAATTGCATCCATGCAAACTCCAACATATGGGACTCTACTTTATGTACATCACATGTGAACATTCAAACGTGAAAAAGTGAGCATGTTTATCCCATCATATGCCACGAGTTAAGGTCTCACCTATCTTAACTTGATTAAGTCGGTCTAACAAAAACTGTGATTGTATAGCACTTAATGTCTCACTAATAAGTGTATTATATCACATTGGGTTACAAAACCATGAATAGGTCTCACTAATCATGAAGATAAGATGCAAGTGTTTTTCTATTGATGGACAAATAAGACTTATGTTTTTAAAGGTAAGAAAATTTTTGACGTTCAAAACCATGTACAAAGAGTCATCTCCACATCTTGTATCATGAATTTTATAAAAACTTTAATTTAAAAAACACATTATGGACCTATAAATTTGCTAGTCTAATCATGGAAAATTTTTATAGCGGATGTAAGCCTATATCCACTTTTGACTTTTTGCATTATATAGTCCCTTAAATAAATCTTATTTGATAATCATTAGTTATGTTTATATTGTATTTTTTGAAAAAACCATTTGCTTTTGATGTACAAATACTAACAATTTATCAAAGCAAAAACAAATAAATATAAACAACTTAAAACCATATATCCATTAACAATTAATCACATGCCCATCAACCAATTGATGATAACCTAAAATCTATGTGATTTAAATTAAAGACACATAGCATAAAACTGTTAAAATAATTTAAATTTCACTTCAGGTCACGTCAGAGTGTAGCTAGAGTCTTCTCGAGCCTTAGCTCAAAACTACAAAGTTGTAGATCTACGAGTCGTGGACCACCCACAAAAATTTCAATTTTTTTTGATATCGGATGAATTTATTATGAAGTTTTTTACTAACAGGTGTCATAACACTTACAAAAAACGTAAAATTCAAGATTCGATTTTTATCATCAATTATGCATGTTTAACACTTAACAATTATTATACATTCATATATCATATATCACATGTCATCATCCATGGTAAACTTGCAAGATTCACCATGGATCTCATCAATTAACGTTTAATAAAACGAGAAGATTCATATTAACAATTAATACATACCGATTATTAACAATTAAACTATGATATCCATCAAATAAAAAATTGCATACATCTTAGGGTTTTGTCTAATTAAATTTATTAACCCTAATTAGGGTTTATGAACACAAGATCATCATAAAAAATTAAGACAACATCAAAACCTAGCAATTTTTAACGTTCTTGATAACAATTATGTAATTTATAGATCTATATAACCTGGCTCTGATACCACTGTTGAAATTAGTAGATATAAAGACCATATTAACTATTAATAAATACGAGTACGCAACGGAATATAAACACGTATGATCTTCATATAGTCATATAAATTAACATAACAAGAAAGTAAAAGAAAACGTGTATCTTTTAGCAATTCTTCAATCAAGAAACAATAAAGATCAAAGTATGATCTCTCTACGGATTTGTACACAATACGTTCTTAGCAATAGAGTATGCTAGTACTAATAGTATTAAACAATCGCCTTTGGAAAACCTTGAATCAAATCAACACAAGAAACTATGTTTCTTGTTTCCTTGCCGTCGAACAAAGCAAAACTGAAACACCCCTATATATGGGTTTCGGTCGATCAAGCACAAAGAGAAAGAAAGAGAGATTTAGGGTTTTTTAACTAATGAATCCTTAATCTCTATTTATAGCCTTTCTCCATACTTGGTTAACAAGCAAAAACCCACCTCCTTTGGGTTGGGTTATTCGGCCGACTAGAGCAAAGGGAAGAGGCTATGCCCCACTTTCCTTTTTTCTGATTTTCTTTTAAAGTCCTTATTGTTTAACATTTAATTAATTATATCTCAGTATATTTAATTAACTATTACCAACGAATTACGTGTGCATCTCCATAGGCTCAAACCGAGACCGGGCATATATTATTTATATGTACATTCCTTCAATGCTTAATAACTCTAAAGATTTTTGAAAGCCTACCAAAAAGGATTAACCTTGTTAGCGTTGTAACTGTCGTGGAAACAAAGCCGGTCTAAATGTATCTCTCATTAATATTGTTGATGATCCTACTTCCCACCACGTGTTCTTTCAATAGATCAATGAAATTAGTGCTTAGATTATAAGGATGCAACGATCTAATAAGGTCTATGGGTATAGTTGGTGAATAAAAAATTAAGAGTGAGTTATTTATAGGCTTCAAGGGGCATGTATGGTTCGTAAGTTTCTGAGACTAACTTTAATGTTAGTTAATGAAATTATAGGAAAACTAAAAGGATGCGTTGCCTTTATTGATTGATAAAGCCAAGGTTTTTGCATGTTCATATATCAGACGTTACAAAACAATTGAAGGGATTTACTCCACACAGGAGCTTTAAATCATAAATACTCCTCATTAAATATACAACATATATATTGTTCTAAAAATAAAACATATATGTTGTTTTAAAAACACAACATATATGTATGCACATGATTATAAATATCAATATGAAAACACAACTTATTTTCTATTTTTATTTTGACACTTAGCAAAATCAAGCAATGCGGTTTGCTATTAAAAGTCAAATTAAAATCTTAATTTGGTCAAAATATTAAATTTTTGTTTAATTTATAAAATTGCTAGAAAAACATATGTGTCAACTTTGTAAAAAATAATAATAGAGAGGGTAATTAATAAAGCGTTAGTTGTTAAATTTTCATAAAATATACTTATCAGTTTTTATGTGTTTTTAATAGCTTTATAAACTTATTAAATACCTCATATTCTTTTTATTTTATAAAAAAAATACAACAATATGTTATTGTTATATATATTAAACCAATTTATTTTCACGAAATTATAAATATAAAAAGAAAAACACGAGTTACTGTAACATGTAAATGAATACATGAGATTTGAAGAATACAAGTAATCTTTGATATGAAATGGGAAGGAACTTAGTGAGAGAAAGTGGAAGGATGGATGTATTCTAGAGAGAGAAAGTAAGAAACATATCATTCATTAGCAAAGTGAGAATACAAAACCAACCAACCAACCAACACCCTCTCCAAGCTATGGAGAGGGTATTTATACACTAGTTTGGCCGGCCATGGGGCCTATTGATGGGCTTACCATGGGCCTTGGGCCATATTAGCTTAATATGTTTAATATATCTAACTACGGGCTTTGACTAGTAAATATTGGAAGTGACTGAGACTTTTCTTGATCCTAACAATCTCCCCCTAAGGGAGGTCACTCCAATTTACAAAGAATATAATTCTAGCATACTATGCTTTATCTTTAGTCCTCAGCTCGTAGTCTTTAACTTCAATCTATAACTTGTGAATTGTTGTAGTGATCTTTGACTTTAGGCTCGAGCTTGTTCCTTTATCTTAACTTGTTTGTGATAGTGTGATCTTGAGCACTTTGAGATCATCAACCAAGCATAATCTCATTTCGCCATCTTGTAACTTTGCCATCTTGTGAACTTGTGACTTCTGGACCGACATGCTCATACCTTTCTTGATTTGTTGACTTGAAAAGCTTTAATGTTGCATCTTTCTTGAAATTCTTTAACTTTAACACTTCGTCACTTCGAGAAAGACGTTCGGTATCAGAGTGACGGAAACTTCTTTGAAATTCTTTGACTTTAATACTTTGTCACTTCAAGAAAGACGTACGGTATCAGAGTAGCGGAAGTCTTGAAACATGTACTTGAGCTTTCATGATGTCTTTATGATTGTCGGTCGGGTATGAGCATGTGGCTATGAATCTTGTGAGTCAGCTGGAATCAGGTACACCTCCATCTTTAAGTTTCCTGCATTAAAACAGTTAGCAATAAAGCGGGGGGACGAATATGGCTTTGTCATTCGCCCGTGTTTGGTTGGAGTAACCTTCGAATCCGTGAGGATCGACCTGTGATCAGGTAGATTCAATTTAAGAAGAATCTCCTTGACAGGATTTCCAGCTGAAGTATAGAATCATTCTAACACATTTGTATTAGATTCATCAAACTCAGCATGTTCTCATTACCGGAACGTCTCAAAGCAGACAGCACGATAAGAGTGAACCAGTGAGTTACTATCTCACTGATTGAATAGAAAAATTGATTTGAAAATCAATCGACGTGTCACTTGCTAAAGTGTTTTTGTGACACGTCGAAAGTGTTGATCATTTCAAAAATTCATCATCAATCGTCAATTCATAACCTGGAACAAGTTTGATTCTTATAGAATCGCACCATCGTTTCTTTCCAGTTGTCACAAGTTTGATTCGTATAGAATCGCACAAGTCACCTACCATGAGCTTGTTTGATGTTGGCTCAAGCAGGATTTCCATCTTCATTGTGAATGATATCACTCAGATGTTCTGGCAAAATCACAAGGATAATGCGAAGGACTCTTAGTATATATCTTGTTATTCACATTGTGCGACTTAACAGATTTAATTTGACAAGTGTCCTAATGAGATTTATAGATGATCTCTTTTTGGCTCTAGACTCAATAGTGCACTTTGATTTTAGTGATCGGAGGCTGGAGCTGAGTGCCACCTTTTCAATATCAACTAACTCGGAGTGAGAGAGTTGATAGAAATGTGTGAATCTCCGTGAGTTTTGAAACAAAGTCTTTTCGACTTTGAGTGGCTGGGAAGGGTTGTGCATAGTGATCACGCCCAAACACACTATATATATAATATAAGGATGTAAGGATGTAAACAATTATAGTATAGTAAGTATTTTCCGTCGGGTTCAAGATAAACGCTTTTAACCAAAACGTTATATCAAAAACCTCCCGGGTCGTTTTTCCTCGACGAAGTGCGAATTGAGAATCGGTTAAGTTCGTGATCGCGCGTTTTGAATGGTTTTAAACTTTTGAATTGATTATCTATTTCTACAATTAAAAACACATATATCATATAAAGAAAAATCGACGACTAAGCAATAAAACAATTAATCATAAAAACAATAACAGAAATTAAAGAAACGTGACAATTAAAACCTAAATTATAAAAAATTGATCCTAAAATGACTTTTAAACTTTCCTAATCCTAATTATAAGAAAAGGCTAAGGCAATCCTAAACCGGGAGCGATTAAAGTTAAAAACGAAGAAAACGAGATCAATCAAAGTGTTTGATATAAATATCAAAGGTTTACACTTTGAGAGTTTTTCTATTATCACTAAAAGCTCTCCCCTTAACATGTGCATCGCATCGATCATAATACATGCTCTGGTGTGGAGTGCATTAAGTCCTTTTTATTTGATCACATCTTTCCTATAAAGTTAGATTAGGTTAATACATTTTCTTCCCTTATCCAAAATGTTAATTTCATTGGATATTTTGGTTATCAATGATTTAACCTTTCGGTGGAAATTTGTTATATTCTATCTATGAGGAACGTTTTTATGCTCCTCTCAATTTATGAGGGTATATAAGATAGTGTGAGTACATTAATTTTTTTTTTTGTATTTATCCTAAGAATTTCTTAAAAATTTTTGTACTCGAGCACTTATTTATTATTTCCCACCATTTTTTTGTTTTTAAAAAAGCGTCGGTGTGGGTGAGTGGTTTTTCTAATACATAAAAAAAAATTAAAAAATACCATTTTTTTTGATATATTCACATGTTATATTTTTTACAGATTTGACCTGAATGATAATTTTTTTAACTTAACCCTCTTGTCAAGAAAAATTCTTTATGCATTATATCTAGTTACTATTTTATATGCTCTTCATTCTTTTGGTCTTCAATTCACATATGATTATATGCCAAAATTATGTGAACTAGTTTATCCTACAACTTGTCATATGTATGTAGAATGTTAAATGCTTAATTGCTATATGCTAAGAAATCTTAATTGCCATAAAAGGATGGACTTGTTGCAAATTAACCACCAAAACAGAAAACCCCATGCAAAATTTTGAGAAAAATTAATTTTTGGGAAACTTGGGAAATAGCAGTAGGCGGCCCCCTTAATTCACAAAGGGCGGTCCTCTTATCTTTAAGGGTACCGACCCCTAATTAAGGGGACCGGCCTAGTAGATCACGGGTAAAATAGTTTTTTCATCCCTTTTTGACCAAATACCCCCTAGACTTAGCTATTGTTTCCCTAAAATGTTCATTCTTCCTAATTTAAACCTTTCCTCCACTATAAATACATTCTCAACCATCATCATCACAATCATCCTCACCAATGACATCTCCTAACAAGCTCACATCCAAACCATCAAGGGTAGCCAATGAAGAATACAAGTAATCTTTGATATGAAATGGGAAGGAACTTAGTGAGAGAAAGTGGAAGGATGGATGTATTCTAGAGAGAGAAAGTAAGAAACATATAATTCATTAGCAAAGTGAGAATACAAAACCAATCAACACCCTCTCCAAGCTATGGAGAGGGTATTTATACACTAGTTTGCCGGCCATGGGGCCTATTGATGGGCTTACCATGGGCCTTGAGCCATATTAGCTTAATATGTTTAATATATCTAACTAAGGGCTTTGACTAGTAAATATTGGAAGTTACCGAGACTTTTCTTGATCCTAACAATCTCCCCCTAAAGGAGGTCACTCCAATTTATAAAAGTATAGTCCTAGCATACTATGCTTTATCTTTAGTCCTCAGCTCGTAGTTTTTAACTTCAATCTTTAACTTGTGAATTGTTATAGTGATCTTTGACTTTAGGCTTGAGCTTGTTCCTTTAGCTTGGACTTAACATGAATATGTGATCTTGAGCATCTTAAGATCATCAACCAAGTATAATCTCATTTTGCCATCTTGTAAACTTTGCCATCTTGTGAACTTGTGACTTTTGGACCGACATGCTCATACTATTCTTGATGTTTGAAAGCGAGTGTAACCATCCTTCTTGATATTCTTTAACTTTAACACTTCGTCACTTCGAGAAAGACGTTCAGTATCAGAGTGACGAATACTTCTTTGAAATTCTTTGACTTTAATACTTCGTCACTTCAAGAAAGACGTGCGGTATCAGAGTAGCGTAAGTCTTGAAACATGTACTTGAGCTTTCATGGTATCTTTATAATTGTCAGTCAAGTATGATCATGCGAAACAATCAATTCATTATATACAAATACAACAAATAATCCACTTAATTACCATCCCTCGTCCCTCTGCACAGACATCTAACCTTAATACTCATGACCATAGTAGCTGCCGCACAGAGATCTAAGTCTATCGCAGAACCAAATTCTCGTGACACTCCCCATTTACACCATCTCTCTAGTTATGAATTAATCAATGACCTGTTCTCCAAAACTAGAAAATCATAATCTAGTGAAAAATACGTCATAGATATGCACCCCAAACTCAAACGCTCACGCGTGTGACACCTGTATTATTTAAAGAGAAATACACCTCACTAGCACAGCTGTCACACACTCAATAGTCCAGTCCGTCCACCTACCTTATGTGATATTGTTGCTATTCCCTCCATAATGTCAACCTTACTAAACTACAAGTGAATCCAAGATTCAGTAGATATGTGGAGAGGACAAGAATCTCTCCCCATGTCAATTACCGTCTGCTATACCAGATGTACGCATCCCTCTATATAGTAAGAGATCTAACTACTTGACATACCACTGTGAACTAATCATCACCGCAAGAAAGCCATCCTCTCCCCAACCTACTCCTCCCACTCACTCCGTCATCTCCTCACCTACATCTCTTGCCTCTCCACCTATAGTATCTCCTGCATACCACCACAAACCTCAAAATCAATTCACTAACTCTCCACTCAGTCCACACCACAACAAAATTAAAATAAGACAATCTAAATAACACCACTACCTCTTAAATCTCTATGATCACCATATACTAATTGACACATATCACTTCAACAATCTACACTTCGATCTATCTCGCTTCTTGTAACAAGACACGTCCCCCACAACTTACCTCATACACGTAATCACTTAATCATTAAGTCTGTCAGTCCCTCAGAACTGTGTCACCACACTACATCAACACCTGTCCCCCCTCCACCATCCATGTTGTATCAGTTCACCTCTCTTCTCATCACACCTCTCAACTCAGACAATGATGTGTAGAATGAACTAACTCCTTGTAAGCCAAAATTTAAAAAATAATTATACCCCTATCTATCACCACACACCTTGTAGCTCTCTAACACTCATTTAATTGACAACGCTTCTCACCTAATGAGCTATTTCTCTAAACTCCCACCCTCCGAGTATCTCATGTGTTGATCGGGAACTCTAAGAAGCTCCATATTAGAATAGCACTCTATCTCCAGATCTTTAGTACGATAATGTGAGACGTAGAGTGTAGTACAGAGAGAGCTCGTGTCCCATTATGTCTCTAACTCTCTCACTTCAATCTACACCCTTCAGTCTTCTCTGAACTGTAGTAACCTTTGTGTAAGATTTGAGTCTGTGTCAGAATTAGTACATAATGTTTTATTTACACCGTGCAAGTTAGTACTCCATGTCAAGTTTTGAGACTAGAATAAACACATCAGGTACTACTCGTTGTACTAAGTTGACATCCTTCGCCCCGCCAGAGCGACTCTCGCGGATGCACACCTCCATACCGTAGATACGCGCTAGCCCCCACACTAGCACCATTACCAGTCAGGGATGCACCCCACGCCCGCCCCTCCTGTCCTCACTTACATCCATCGCTCCCGGACATAACAATCAACATCCCCTCTCAGCTCATTTCTGCGATACTGCCTGCTATGTTCCCCCCTCTGTATTGATACCCCGCGTCTTCCCACGCGCACTAAGCCTCGTTTTAGACGGCCACCCCCCCGCCTTCCTTCTCTTTTACCTCCTTATCTTCTTCATTTCTTTTTCATTCTTCAACCTTCAATGCTTACTGCAGATTCATTATACCCGCATCAACACCCACACAACCTTGGGTTGGGTTTTGTTCCATGTTAGTCCATCTCAGTTCTGCATTCTTCCCTTAATTCTCACCGCTCGACTCCTTTGACATACCTAAGAGAGACTTTACTAACTTGTGGATTCCTGGATAGTTCCCCTCCTGGTTTGGTTGGGATCATGGGATTTGAACGCTCACTATGGCCTAACATCACTTATATCCTCTAAAATTAAAAAAAAAAAAATTAAAGTTTACATGGTATGTGTGTTGTTTGAGTATTCCATCCCAGATCAAAACCAAACATCATTGAAAAAGTTATATCAAAGTGGTTGTTATTATAATATCAAAAGGTTTACACTTTGAGAGGTTTTTCATTATCACTAAAAGCTCCACACACACTTAACATGTGCATAGTAATCGTTAGTACCTGCTAGGTGTGGAGTACATTAATGCCCTTTTTATTTGATCAAATCCTTTCAATACATGTTTAGATCCAGCGTTAATTCTTATTCTTCCTCCCCTTATCCAAGATGTTAACCCCTTGATATTTTGGATATCAATTGATTAACCTTTCGAGGAAAAAATGTTATATACTATCAATTAGGAACATTTTAATGCTTCCCCTCAATTTATGAGGGTATATAAGATAATGCTGAGTACAATAATTTGAAATTTTTTAAATTTACTAAGAAATTCTTGAAAATTTTGTACTCGAGCACTCCTTATTATCACCATAAGTCTACACTACATATTAATATATTCACAAGTTTTATTATTTACAAGATTTGACCTGAATGATAAGGACATCATATGATAGAATCATATGGTCCTTTGTAGTAGCCGAAGGTCTCCTCTATAAGGTCTTCCACCAACAAATTTTTCAAGACTTCGCATCAACCTTCAGTCTTTGAGTTTCTAGTCAATGGCTTTAATCATCACTCGGGCTCTCTGCTTGTCTTGTTTTAACCACTTTCTCTTCGGTAAATACTCCATTTGAATCCAAGTAGCAATATCATTGAGACTGGTGCGAACATGGTTGAGTGTGCAGTCGCTAAACTTGTGAAGTTCATCGGTGCGCATCAAACGATTTCTGTTCATGTCATCTTGATAGATAATGCCTTAGATATCATGGTAAGTAGTGTATGGAGTCTTTTTACTAATGTCTGAACGGCATGTGTCAAGTTTGGTGAGGTTTATCTTCTTCTGATAGCTTTCAAGTGCCAGTTGTAGATCCTCCACACATTCTTGAATTACAATGCGTCTTGTGTACATTCTTAAAGCCACATTAAGTGCAAACCATTCATCCACATTGAGATTCGTCAGCTTTCCCTGAACAAGAAGAAGTAACATATCTTCAATATCTTTGCGACGAAGTCTTTTAAAGTAGCCTTCTCGAAACTTGTAGAGCTTATCATCTTGTCTTCGAACTGTGATCTCTTCTAAATGTTTGTAACCAAAGAATTCCATGATCTTGAGACTTGTAACAACAATAATCCTATGTTTTGAATAGACGTCTTTCAAAGTTTCCATGTTGGTAGCATATCCATAGAATCTCTGACGTTTTGGTCCCCAGTGATATGTTCCCTAGTAGGCGTGTTTGTCGTAGACGACTTGTGCCTCACTCCATGTACTTCTAGGAATCTTATCTTCAATCCATTTAATATGACTGTAATCAGCAGCCTTTGTCTTGGTAATTAAAGTTGTGTATTTGCGACTTGAGCTTCCTCCTTTTAGATATTCGAGATCATTGTTTATGAAGTGATCATATGGGATGATTAGACGACCTCGTGCATCCGGAATTAAAGGAAGTGGCTTGCTAAGATCACGGGGATACGGTCTTCCTTTAGGATTATGCCAATCTAACTGATCATTGGTAGCTTTTAATACTTCTTCCAGATGGTATTCTAACTCCACAACACTCTTGCATGTACCTTTGATGAGATCATATGTTGGACCGGTCAACAGATCTTGAGTTAGATGTTGAATGTTGAGCCGATTCATTATAAAAACAGAGAAATCGATAGGAGTAGCCAGAAACTCATTGAATGAGGATGTTGTGCCTGAAGCTTGTGCTAACTTAGTCATCCACTATTGAGTAGGTCGGTCATCAACCACCTTTGTTTGGTTCCAGTCTCGATCAGGAGTTCGAGAGCAAGATGGATTCCACAATCGTTCATCAACATCTGTTGCCTCTCTGACAGGAGATACATCATCTCTTGTATCGAACTCTTGATGAAATGGTTCTTCCAGATCATCAACCCTTGGATCATGCTCCTCTTCTTGAACAAACTTGCCTGATGATTTTGGTGGAGATCTGGTCGTACCTTTGGAAGAACTTGTAGACTTTGACTCCTTTTGAGTTGCTTCTTTTGATGACTCTTCCTTGCCTGATCTTTGTCGCTTCAACCCATGATTTGATCTAGCAGAGGGTTCTTCATCTTTGTCTTGATCATCACGTCCTTGCTTTAGAGTCACAATGTCACCATATGAGGAGAAAATGTCTTTGTCAGAGTTGTATACTTGTAGTAACGCTCTGTAGAGATTCTTCTAAACATCGGATCTGTCAATAGAGTTATTTTCCTCCATTTTATCCATGAGAATCTTTTTTAACTCGAGTTCTGAGAGCAAAGAGGCTACTGCATAAGACGTCTGAGGTTGATTGGTTGATCTAACCAACACTTCAACTCCCAGAGTTTCGGTAACATACTTCTCAACTTTTGTCATAATCTTGGAGGTTTGAGCTTTGACCTGCTCCTCGATTATTCTTTTCATGTTTGAGTCAAGTGAGTTAAGAAAGTCTTGATTCTCTGCCTGAGCTTCTTCTCTTAGCTTGTCTGATTTTAACTGGACAGCTACATCTACCGTATCTTTCACCTTAGACGCAAGGTATTTGTCAATAATGCCCAGAATAGATGATAACGCTTCAGTAAATTGATTAGTTTTTTTGAGTTCAAACAGGTCAGACTCTAATGAGGAAACCCTGCATTCAAAGCCAAATAGGGGTGCAAAGTTTGTGATCTCTGGCACAGTTGTTGTTGGAATTGTTGTTGTTGTTATGGAATCATGTGTTTGTTGTTGAGGTTGAATGATTGGAATGGGTGTTTGAGGGATGATAGTGGCAGAGGAAGGTGTAACAGAAACTGCTGCATTTGGATTTAAAAAAGAGTTGATACCTATATCCGGAGAGGGATTAATGAATTTAGCCACCAAGTCTGATGAAGCAGAGGAGCTTTGTAGTTGCACTACTGGAGGTTTAGTAGTTAGGGTTACTTGAGCTTCTTCCATTTCTGGATTGGTTTGAGCATCTGTCATTTCGGCATCACTTCTACTCAGGTTGATATTCAAGTCTCTGTACAGTTCCCCATTATCTTCATCGCCTTGTTCTTCTCCCATAGTATCATCATCCTGTTTATTTTCATATTCCTCTATGAGTTCATAATCAGGTGGTGTTGAAACTTTCTAATCAAAGGTCACGACATCATCATCGTCATCATCTGCTTTTTCTTTTTCTTCTTCTTTTTCTTGATCATCTGCTATGTATGTTCATAAGTTTGGGTGAACAAAATCATCTCCTTCATCATCTAATTCAGTTCTTTGGCTGTCATTCTCTTGATTATCGTCTTCATCATCATTATCGCCATTCTTATCATCACTGTCATGCTCCTCATCTTCTTCCTCATCCTCTCCTTGACTAAAAGTCCAGGATTCTTCTTTACTCTCTGATTTGTATTCGGGTACATTGGGAACCTCTGGTTTGTCACTAGCTCCTTCATTTGTACCAGATCTGGTTTGTTGTTGCGCATCAGGAACCTTTGATAGAATGTCAACTCCCTCACCTGAGCCACTTGCGTGAGAGATATGGAATTCTTTCAAGCTTCTCTTAGTTGCCAACTTCATTTGTTCTGCTTTTGATAATGCAACTTCAGATAGTACTGTTAAACCTTTTGACTTTGTTGTGGCAGGCTTGTCTCCTTTAGCTGAAGTCTTGATTCTTTTACCTTTGGAAGCTTGAGAATGCTTTGTCTTTGGAGATGATTTAGAGTCAGTCTTTTTCTTTGTAGCTTTTGACTTGGGAGCCTTTTCACTAGTAGCATAAGCACGGTAAGTCTTGAAAGCTTCGGACTCTAATATGGCTTGATTGGTCAAGTGTTGAGGGAGAATAGCACCGTATTCTTGTGTGTCCTTATGTTTTGATATGACTCTTATGGTGGTGAACATGAATTCATCCCTGGCATAATGCCAAAACATCTTGTTTCTCCTTGGAATTGCTTGATCCTTTGCCATGAAGTAGTCGATAATGACTTTGGTGAAACGTGGATAATACATGTCATTGTTCTTTTTAGAATTCTTATTCTCCACTTGAAATACCAAGTCTTCCCATAGTAGATAGACATAGTCAACCTGCTTGTTGTGATACAAGCCCCAAAGAATTTAAGCACGTGAGAGGCGAAGACTTTCCAGAGCAGTAGTCTTTCCACTTAGACACTTGTTGATTATGGCAGCATTTGATCTCCAAGGTTGATGCATGTAGTTGACATTGACATCAGATAAAAACTTGATTTCACCAATGTGTCCAAGATCTCTGATAAAAGATAGAATATTCTCTTCAAGTGGAGGTTCTTCAAATTTCTGACCAGGGAGTTTGGGGCAAATTTTGAGCATATCTCTGAAGTTGTCAACATTAATTGTGTGACTTTTGCCATCCAACTTGAAACGAAGTGACGAGTGATGTCTGGTGACAGTGACCCAGAATTCTTGCATGTATATCTCAGGAACATCAGCAGAGATCTCAAATGTATTGTAGAAAGAAGTGAGTTTGAGAGCGTCTAGCACCACTTGAATAGTAGGTTCCTTGGATTTGAGATTGGAGCTCAGTCGGAGATTGCTTTTCCCTATCTTGAGACGGTCTTCAGGTGCGACAAGAGCATCATCCAACCCCTTTTGCTGTTCATTTGTAGTGTTCATGATTCTGCTAAGATAGGATCAATACAGTTTATGTACAATCAATGTTATACAATATACTATAGAGACCTATTTAGTGAGCATGAGAAGTTGATTTATGGTGTGAACGATGTTTTTAGGAACTTTAAGACTTTTTGCACTTATTAAGATCTATTCATTTAAAAATGACAACTTAAGCTAACTTAACTTGTTCAGAGTGAATAATTAACCAATTTTAATTATCTCCCTAATTAAGATTTTAAATCGCCTTTTAAAATATAAATTTGATCGTAAGTGTTTTGGGTCTTTTAAACTTGTTGTTTGGTTCCTTAATTAACTTATTTGTTCGGTTCCTACTAATCTCCAAGTTGTTCGGTTCGTTCATGAAGCAAGTTGTTCGGTTCCTATTATCTATGGTTTTTCGGTTCCTTTTAACAACTAGGTTGTTCGGTTCCTGCTAGTAAACTGAGTAGTTTAGTTCCTCTTAAACAAAGTTGTTCGGTTCCTTCAAGTAAGCTGAGTAGTTCGGTTCCTAGAAACAAAGTTGTTCGGTTTCTACTATCAAGACAGTTATTCGGTTCATACTGTTAAAAGAGTTGTTCGGTTCCTACTGTCAAGACAGTTGTTCGGTTCCTACTACCTTATAGTTGTTCGGTTCCAACGTAAGTGGGTTGTTCGGTTCCTACTACCTTATAGTTGTTTGGTTCCAACGTAAGTGGGTTGTTCGGTTCATTTTTGTCATTTGACAAACAAGTCTTTGTAGACACTCACATATGTTTCTTTAGCATATAATGAGTTAAAACTATCATGAAGATACTAAGAGAACAACAATTAAGCCACAACACGTCAAGTATGATCAAAAACGAACCATTTATAACAACTTTAGCATAATCACACAACGAACTACAAACAATGGTGAGAAATTAATAGCCAAACATATTCAATAAGAGGAAATGCAACTCCCTAACACAAAACCCAGAAACATTCTACATTATTTTGAAAACTCCTAAATTTTCGAGCAAACAATTGAGTATAACTAATTCAAAAGTTAATGATACAAAAAACTGTATTAGACATATCTTCTACACTCCAACGCGATCATAACCCCTCAGTTAATTTGAAGATTTATACATCTTTGAATTTGATGAACCCTAATTTGAGAATTAGGGTTTTCGAGCTCAAATCTGAATGAAATCTTAATTACTTCGAGTTATGAGTTGTTTAGGAGGAGTAGAACGAGATTTTAATAATACCTTATGCTTGAAAACAACTCGAAATGATTCAATGAAGATTGGCGATCGAACGAGTGAAAGGGAGAAAAAATTTTAAGTTTAGTGTGCGTTTGTGTGTGTAAAAGGACGGGTTGGGTGGAATGATATAAAATAATTTTTGTTTTTGACACATTTAGCCCTTCTAGTTTCGATACCCTTTTATTTTGCATAGCAAAGTTTTATAAGGCATATACAAGATAAACAAATAGCACAAATAGTCCCTAATGTTTATACTATCATACCTATAGACTTAATTTTGCAAAGTAGTCCCTAAACACATAAACACATAGCAATTAAGGCACACATAAGCTAAACTTAATTAACTTTCCTTAAAGAAATTTATTTCGTTATTGTTTAAAAAGCCTTTTCCCTTTAAGCACATTTTATTATGAAGAAGATATTTGACATTTGCTCCCCCTCAAACACTGACCCGTTTTCTATTTAAAGAGCTGTAGTCGTTGTTTGAGAAGACGAATGTCATTGAAAAAGCATTTTCTGATGAAGCAATGTTTTGTTTTTGAAAAACAACAAACACAAAAATAAGATTTCTCTTATTTTAACACATAAGTGCACTGACGCGTACACTTATGGAAATATAGGAAGCACGGGTTGTGATGCAAAGTAATCACAAGCCTTTGCATGGTCATAAAGTAGACCATGCCCGAGAATAAATTCCCGTTATGAGGTCAAGTTTTCTTTTTGAAATACTTGCCTTTAAGATGATGACCGGGTTGCTATCTGAAATAATAGCAAGCCATTTGGCATGTTTTGAAAACATTTGTAACTTCTGCTCGAACTTCATTTACAGCCTCGTATCATTATTGAATGACATTTCTAAGACCGTAAATGTTATCGATTTTCAGAAGACATGCCTTTATTACCTCTTTTTATATTTTTTCATTTTTTAATTTTTTCTTTGGTTTTATAGATTTTATATTTTTGTATTTTGCTTTTATAAAAGTTTTCTAAAAATGAAAAATCTTTTTGGTTTTTTATGGTTTATATATATACATATTATACAGGATATGTGAATAGGTACCACCACTATTCATCAACTTCATCTGCCAATTGTTTCAGAGTCTCCGGCGTAAAACTCCGCATTCCCAGCTTGTTGATCAGAAATTCAATTCTTTCTCGGCCAAGAGCTTTAGTGAAGATGTCCGCCAGTTGATACTCCGTATTGACAAAGTAAAGTTCGATCACCCCATTCTCAACATGCTCCTTGATAAAGTGAAATCTGATGTCTATATGCTTTGATCTGGAATGTTGAACGTTGTTGCAGCATAAGGCAATAGCGCTTTTGTTATCACAGTACATTGGAATTTTGTTGAAACCAAAAGCCATAGTCGGTAAGCTGTGATCTCATCTAAAGGATTTGAGCACAACAACCGAACAAAGCAATATATTCAGCTTTCGTACTGGATATCGCAGCGCTTTTTTGCCTTTTTGATGACCAAATGATAAGTCTATCTCCCAAAAATTGCATACTACCAGATGTGCTACGGCGTGTATCTTGACAACCAGCATGATCCGCATCTGCAAATGCTGTTAGAGCAATCGAAGAATCCTTCGGATACTATAGTCCCCGGTTAACGGTTCCTTTTAGATATCGAAAGATCCTTTTTACTACATTTAAGTGCTTTTCGGTAGGCCAAGCCTGATACCGGGCACACATGCATATAACAAATTGTAGGTCAGGTCTACTGGCTGTGAGATAAAGGAGGGTGCCTATCATACCACGATAGTGTGATGGATCAATGGCTTTCCCTTCTTTATCCTCATCCAGTTTGGATTTCTCCACCATGGGAGTATCCACTGGGTCACAAGAGTCAAAACCGTATTTCTTTAAGGATTCAAGGGCATATTTTGACTGGTTAATAAAGATGCCTCTGGGACTTTGAGAAATCTATAGTCCTAAGAAAAATGAGATTTTGCCCATCATTGACATCTTAAATTTTAAACATATGATTTTAGAAAATAGGTCACAAAGTTCAGGTGTAGATGCAGCAAAGATGATATCATCGACATATATTTGTACCAGAAGTAGTTCTTTTCCGTCTCTACGTATGAACAATGTGGGATCCATTAAACCTTTGGAGAAGTCTTGGGATATCAGGAACGAAGACAACATGTCATACCACGCGTGTGGAGCTTGTTTCAACCTATAAAGAGCTTTCTTAAGCTTGTACACGTGATTTGGTTTATCTTTATCCACAAACCCATCCAGCTGGCTAACATAAACTTCTTCCCGCAGATTACCATTCAGAAACGCAGTCTTCATATCCATTTGGTAGACGACCATGTTCATATGAGCAGCAAACGCGAGAAAAATCCTTATAGCCTCTAATCTTGCAACCAGAGCAAAAGACTCTTCAAAATCGATTCCCTCCTCTTGACGGTAACCACGAGCCACTAATTGAGCTTCGTTCTTTAGTATACCTCCCAGTTCGTCTAGTTTCACTTTGTCTATCCACTTCAAAGTAATAACCATTACTTTATCTGGTCGGGGTACGAGCTCCTATACTTTAAGACGTTCAAACTCATTGAGTTCTTCTTGCATTGCTTTGATCCAGCAAGCTTGATTCAAAGCATCTTTATACGTCTTGGGTTCAACAGCAGTGAGGAAAGCATCGTAGTAACAGAAAAGAGCTTGCTCATGTAATTGCAGCCTTATGGAAACTGGTCTAGCGAGTTCACCGATTATATTTTCAAGTGGATGATCCTTAGTCCATTTGTTATTGTGTTCAGAAATTTGGTGATCGGGAGGCACATTTGTATGAATAGAATCCGACGATGAAGATTGATCAGAAGGAACTTCTGGAATTGGAATACCAAAGTACGGATCATTACCCATATGTGCAACTTCAATATCATGATTGTCTTCTTCAACATCGTTAGGAATGACGGGAGGTTGGGTATCGAGTGTTGTTTGAGAGTTACTTGGTGATGGTGCATCTTGGTCAACTGTAGTTGAAAAAAGTGAACCGGTTGATACAGCGGGTACTAGAGCTGCTACTTCATCAATTAGAGCAACGACTTCAGGGGCTGGGTGATCAACACTAGGTGGGGGATTGAGTAATTCATCGAACAACGGTTGAAACAACATATCCCAGTCAGTTCTCGAAGGTGGTACAAACGGTGTTGAAGGAGGAGGGTTTGGCACGAGTCCTGAACTGATTGTTGCAGGAGTCATTTCATGAAGTGCGGGTCCTGAACTGCTGTGTTCAGAAGCCATCGCAGTCAGCTCATCAAAATCTACATGAATTGTCTCAATGATTCGTCTGGTACGTCGGTTGTAAATTCGAAATGCTTTCTTCGTGGGTGCATAACCAATGAAAATACCAATATCAGCCTTTGGTTGTAACTTGCCCAAATTCTCACTATCATTCGTTGGATAGCAGAGTGCACCAAATACATGGAAGAAAGATAAGTCGGGAAGTTTGTCATGTAAAAGCTCATATGGTGTTTTGCCGTGACGAAGGCGTATGATGGAACGATTTTGGGTGTAACATGCGGTAGCCACTGCTTCAGCCCATAGAAATAACAAGCTTTTGATAATCAACATGTGCGTGCAACTTCAATTAGCGTACGATTTCCATCTTTCAACGCACACTATTTTTCTGTGGATGAGCGAGCTACAGATGTGTCGTGTAGATATACTAACTTTCATATTATTCACGAACGTTTATTAAACATATTCAGTTCCCATTATCTGTTATGATGCGTCGAACAGGTACTTTCTGCCTCAGTTGGATCATCTTAGGAAACTTGCTTATAAAATCTGGAGCTTCATCTTTGACCTTAAGACGTAACCCCATTGTGAATCGTGAGTAAATCATCGACGGATGACGAGGATGTACTTCTTTCCATTAACACTTGCGACACGCATTGGTCCACAAAGATCCATGTGTAACAGATAGGGTTTTTTATATTGGTGTCTTTAGATTTAGGTTTGTGAGGTTTCTTCTTGCTTTTACCCATTGCGCATGCAGAACACAGATGGTCCTTTTCAAATTTAATCTTAGGGAGACCTCGAACAAGACCATGTCTAGCTAAATGGTTGATTGCACCAAAGTTTAGATGAGACAAACGTCGGTGCCATAGCCAGGACTTAGTCTTTGAGGCCTTTAACAAGAGACATATGGGAGAGGACGCCATCATGTTTCCAAGAGACAGAGTATATAGATTGTTGCCTCGAGATCCCGTCAATAAATCAACACCTTCTAAATTACGAATGAAGCATGTGTGTTGACGAAAAGCAACCTCAATGTTCGAATCACAAAACTTCCCAATGGAGAATAAGTTGTGTCCAAGTCCTTCCACATAGTAAACCCTTGATATCATAACATTCTCAATCTGATAATCACCATATCCCAAAATCTTTGCCACATGATCATTTCCGAATTTGAATATTCCTCAAAATTTTGTTGACGAATTTGGTGAGCTGAGAGAGATCTAACGGTCATATGCTTGTGCAGTCCGGGAGTCCAAATACCAGAGGACAATTTGGACGACCTGCACTCATTAAAGAGGAAGATGGAACATCGAAAATTATGGATCCCCAAGATTTACTGGGTTCCTTTTGTTAGCAGATACAGATTAAAGAACCTTAGATTTGCTAATAGGAACATTAGTTTTAGAGTTCCTAGGTTTCCGTGAATAGACCAATGTTACAGCAGGTTTAGATGTTTCATTATCTAGAACAACTGGTTTCCTAAGGGGCGCTTCAGTAGTAGTGGTAATCCTAGTTAAAGGGCATACATTTCCTACGATAGTAAAGGTCCGACCAGTAGGTCTCTAAATATATCCAATAGTTGTAAACATCTTTCCTTTTGGTTTCCAAACTTTTCTCTTTATTTGTTTCTTAGCAGATTTAGATTTTGCACGAGCATTCACATTATTGATATAATCAATAACACCAAATCATGATTATCAGAAAGCAAGCAAACCATTTCCTTCACACATTTAGTTCAGACTTAGCATTATAGCTTGGAATGTGCACTTGAGCTGTTTCCTTTAGGTGAAACAACATGATCTTGATTTTTTAAACTAGATTTTACTTTCCTAGGGTATGGCTTTACTTTATTATCTGAGTACTACTTGTGTTTGCCAGAATATATCTTTATTTGTATTGCCTGAAGGACTGTGTCCGCTAGCACTAGTAGATGTTATTACTCCTGTAGCAGACAAACATAGGTTTGTTAGAAGCTAGGTTTGATGTAGAGGCCTTTTTGTGATTGTGTTTCTTGAGGATGTGACAGGCTCAGTGAATCTAACTCTTTTGACTTTATTCATTGGGGTCACAGCCACTAATTGTTCTTCGGAATTGTTGATACTAGGGCAGGTTTTACTGATTTTTGAAAGCAACTCCTGAATTAGTTTAGTATACTTACAGGCAGATTCTAAGGTTGGATCTAGGGGTTTGTTGCTTTGATATGACAAGATCCCTTAAGAACTGCAGCTTCTTCCTGAGTGTGCTTAATATAGGCAGAGTGAGCTGACCTTTTGTTCAACAATTTAGGGGTTATTGGTTCCGTATTAATCTCTGGATCACTAGGATGATGTGTAACTTCATTATTAGCTAAATCTTTTCCTTTGAGTTTCCTCAATTCATCCTTGAGAGTTGTAATTACCAAAACTTTTTCCTGAAGACAAGCATTTAAATTAGAAATTTCCACAGACTTTAGATTGACTTGATTAGTTAAGTCAGAACAGTATCTTTTGATCGAACACGTGCTGGTTTAATCGAGTCATAAAGTTGCTTATAGGTCTGTTTCAAATGCTCATCTCTCTGCAATATGCGTGTCATACCCTATGATCCAATTCTAATTACTTTTATGGTTACAATCTATTTCTAAAGTCTTGTTTGATCTTTTCTTCTTAATTGAATATTTCCAATGAGGAGATTTAATTCTTCTCTTTCAACTTCTTTAAATGACCATGGTCTTTCTCTTGGATGAGCTTTCAATTCATTTAATTCAAAATCATTGATCAAAAGTTAGAGCATTTTGATTTGAAATAGGAATTGGTCCCTTTGAAAAATTTCCTGACTTAAGTTGGAGTATCATCGTTCTAAACGAAGCAATATTTTCAGAGTGGTAACTTTTTAGTTCAGTTTATCGTAATCTCTTTTCAACCAAAATCCTTATTGATGCTTGTCTAAAAGTTGAGAACTTCTTTACATTATGGCACATTCACTGAGGCAAAATCCATAGAGGAATTTACAATAAGTTCTCTGTTTTTTTATTTTTTTTTTTTTTTTTTTTTTTTTTTTTTTTTTCTTTTTTTTTTTTTTTTTTTTTCTTTTTTTTTTTTTTTTTTTTTTTTTTTTTTTTTTTTTTTTTTTTTTTTTTTTTTTTTTTTTTTTTTTTCTTTTTTTTTTCTTATTTTTTTTATTTTTTCTTTTTTCTTTTTGGGTTTTATTTGTTTTTTTTTTTTTTTTTTTTTTTTTTTCTCTTTTCTTTTTTTTTTTTTTTTCTTTTTTTTTTTTTTGTTTTTTTTCTATTTTTTTTTTTTTCTTTTTTTTTTCTTTTTTTCTTTTTTTTTTTTTTTCTCTTTTTTATTTCTTTTTTTTGTGTTTATTTTTTTTTTTTTTTTTTTTTTTTTTTTCTATTTTTATTTATTTTTTTTTCGTTTATTTTTTATTTTTACTTTTTTTTTTTTTTTTGTTTATTTATTATTTTTATTTTTTTTTTCTTTATGTTTTTTTTCTTTTTCACATTATCTTTGCTCATCACTGTCTCCAGAGTCGTTATTTTCGTTCAATGCTTTGATTCCTTTTAATTTAAATGTTTTTGACTTACACGAAGTTGGTCCACGCCTGTTCCTTTTGATAGATGACATTTTGGACTTCAGCCTTGTTCATCAACCAATTGTTGGTTGAATGTACTAAATAAGTCCTTCAGAGCTTTTACAAATGGAATTATTTCATCCCTAAAACAAGCTTTTGTATGTTCGAAACCCCACGTGCCCTCAGTGATAGCTGTGGGCGTGGTTCTTTCTTTGACTACCACATCAAAGTTAGCAAGATGGTATTTAAGTTTCTTCAAACTCGTATTAACCATGCTGACTTTTGGAAGTTCTTTAGGAACCTCAACATTGGTGGGTCTATCAGAAAGATTGGGTTCTGAGGAACTCACAGAGTTATGCGACCAAAAGGCTTGTTCAGCAGATAATTCAGTTTATGGAACAAATCGTGTTTCAAAATCTTTATAAAGTTGGTTAAGAGCAGCATAATCGATTGGTGTGGTATCAATTTGTTTTATCTTTTCTTGCATCATATTATCCTTATGTTTTAAAAGCATTTTTGAACGACTCTCTTCAGCAAGTGATGAGGTCTTCTGAGTCAGGGATCACAATAGGATTGGTTTTCTGAATTATATCACCAACATATAGCATAGGTTCCAACTGTTGAGCTTTCTTCAGATAGAAAGGATTTTGAAAACCTAGAGCTTGTTTAGTGGTATTATCATAGAAAAACTAAGGTTTCGTCAACATGTGAACAGTTTGTGCAGATTGATCTCTTTTAAAAACGATATTATCTAGGTGTTTGATCTGCTTTTCTAAGGCTATTTCCCTATCAAGGTTTCTAGATTCTTCTTTCTTAAAATCATTTTTGAGAAGTGTAACCGTTTGCAATAAAGATTCCTTTTCTTTTAAATGTTCTGAAAGAGTTCGTTTAAGATGATCAATCTCTACAGACTGTGCACATGAATCTAAAACGTTATCTTAACTCTTTAAATCAACGGTTTGTTCCTTCTTTCAACACTTTGACTTGTTCCTTATATCTTTCAAGAATCAGCAGTTAAAGTATCATTGGGACACTTTTATTTTCCGATTCGTCTTAGTACAAATGAACTAACTCGGTTTTTTAGTTGTTTAATCACAGTTAAATCAAATCATCGTGTTGTGCAGACGAGGTTTGAATTTTGAACATCTACTTTTGTGATTCAATCAGATTAATGTGAATAAGGTATGATTTTGCTATCTCTGGTTATTTTAGTCTATGAAATGGTCATAAAATTTTAATGTTCAGAATGTCGGCTAGCCTGCACAAACTTGATTAGTATGTCATTATTCACAATATCATGATTATGTACCTCAGAAAGACCGTCCGAACCATAGTGAGATAAATTCGCCATAAGAGCAACTTTGGTAGTGTTAAGTTCATCACAATCAGAGTCATATGCATCCAAATCATCAGCTTGATAAGCAGCATTGTGAGTTATGACAGTCTGTGTGGCTTAACCTTTTGGAATTCCTGGATCTGCCAAAAATGCGAGTTACTCCTCATGTATAATTTTACCACTTGCTGAGCTTGAACAACAACACTTATATCCTTAAACTACGCACAAACCAATCATCCCTTTTCACTCTTTGGTTTGGTGCACTGTTGGACTTGTGGCTTTCCCCTTTGTAGTTGTTGCAGATAACTGTTCTTTGTTTTCCATATTTGTTTCACTTGCTAACGGAGTATAAGTCCTTGAAGTACTCGCAGCTACAGAAGTTTGTCTCCCCTGAATTGGTTGTAATGTTACTCTTCCATTATTGATGGTAGCTTGTTGCCTAGTGTTTAACGAGTTTCTCAGCTGGTTATTGGTAGTGGGATAACGGGAAGTGACGACAACACGTAAAAAACAACTATGTGATTGATGCATCAATGGGATCATCACCTTTCTGGATACACCTGGAACCATTAACTGATTCTTGTTGGTGTAAATATAGAGTGTTGATTAAATAAGGAGGATATTCCAATTGAGGTATAGATGATGATAGAGAATAAATGTTGTGGGAATTGATGACTGATAATCATTAGATGGATAGGTGATTGAAAGAGGTGTTGATGATTGATGAGTTGAGTATTGTTGAGACTGTTAAAGTGAAACTATGTGAAGGACTGATATGATGAAACTTGTGGTTGAAATTGAGTGTTTTGGTGTGAATTTTGATGAGTTTGATAAGGAGACTGGGTCATCTGATGAGTTGCAACCAAAGCAAGCGGGTCTGAATTGCGTTCATGCATTAAACGAACCTCATTTGCATGAAATTCATGTTGTCCCAAATAAGCATGAAGCTGATCGATGTTAGTTGTGTGCAAATCTTGAACCAGTTTGACATCTGTCACAAATTTGCTCCATTCAGGAGGAAGGGTATTCAAAAACTTTGTGTTCACTTGAAATTGTTCCAGTTTCATATTGTAGATGTTCATGTCATTGAGTAGCAGTGAAAATCTCAAGTAGAATTCACGAAGTGATTCCCCCTTCTTATAGGCAAACTTATCGAATTCATCATAAAGCTTACACTCCTTTTCCTGTTTCGCCAATGAAGTTCCTTGCATGAGAAGTTGAATTCTTTCCCAAAGTTCCTTGGCGAAGTTATGATTGTTAACCAATGCATAGACTTCAGGTGGTAGTCCTTGGAGAATGATATTAGTTGCCTTGATATCACACTCAGCTTGAAGTGCTTCTGTAGCAGATAACTCAGAATATTTCTTTAGCCTTGTAACTCTATTTTCCATAATTGAAGGCCAAATGAGTGGACCACTTTCAACGGATTCAAAGATCATTCTTCCATTTTGTCTATTTAGCATGTATAGTTCCATTCTGCTTTTCCAAGAATCGTACATATCCTTTTCCAACATGGGTGGATGATTGTCAGCACCCGAAAGGATAGCTTTTGTCAGCAAGAGTCGTCATTGAGAAATGTATATATTAAATGATTACTTGGTTGATCGAACAGTGGTAGAAAGTAATTGTGTTTAATTAAGTTGTCTTTTAAGTGTTTTAATTTATGAAACTACACGGGATTTTATAATTCTTGACAAAACCGGGAAAATAATTGAATGTTTCACGGGATTTTACAAGTCAACGAAATAAACCATATAATTTTGAAAGTTGAGTTGTTCGGTTCCAACAAAAGAAAGGAAAAAATTGTTTGATTTCAACTAAAGTGAAGTTGTTTGGTTTCAACTATGGTCGAGTTGTTCGGTATCCACATCAGTTAAGTTGTTCGATTTCCTCTTAAGACAAGTTGTTCGGTTTCAATACAAAACAAGTTGTTCGACTTGAGTTGTTTGACTCAGTTGTTCGACTTCAAGTTGTTTGACTTGAGTTTGACTCAGTTGTTCGACTTGAGTTGTTCGACTCAGGTGTTTGACTTGAGTTGTTCGACTCAGTTGTTCGACTTTTTATGTTGTTCGACTTCAGTATTTTTCGACTTGACGATGTTTGACTCAGTTGTTCGACTTACATACTTACGTAACCCAAACGTAAAAACATAAAAAGACACCTTTTTGATGATTGTTTTGAAAAAATACTTGTACAACTAGTGTTACTAAACCTATAGGAACAAGAAAAATGAAAACTTTAAGGTTTTTAAGCCGAAAAATTTTAAAACAAGATTTTGCTCTTTATAAGATTTTCGAACATATAAATGTAACAAAATGATATTTTCTTGATTCTAAGCTTGTTCACCTATATCATAAAGATACTAGATCAGATTTACCAAGGTAATATTCCTTTGAGTTGTACACAATCAGCGTAGAAAATCAAAAGAAAAGAAAAAATAAAGGACGATTTTGCAAAAAACGAACCAACAAGAAAGCTTAAACACAAAAACTAAACACACCACTCCATGGCTCTTGATACCAATTGAAGAATACAAGTAATCTTTGATATGAAATGGGAAGGAACTTAGTGAGAGAAAGTGTAAGGATGGATGTATTCTAGAGAGAGAAAGTAAGAAACATATAATTCATTAGCAAAGTGAGAATACAAAACCAACCAACACCCTCTCTAAGCTATGGAGAGGGTATTTATACACTAGTTTGGCCGGCCATCGGGCCTATTGATGGGCTTACCATGGGCCTTGGGCCATATTAGCTTAATATGTTTAATATATCTAACTACGGGCTTTGACTAGTAAATATTGGAAGTGACCAAGACTTTTCTTGATCCTAACACTAACCCTCAATTTTATATTCATTTTACAACTTGGTATCATTTTTTTGTGTCAAACATATGTAAAATTAAGGGGGAGCAAGTTCATGTTCCATATAATTCATGCTAAGTTTAACAGTTTTCTCTACAGGATTTTCATGACAAATTTTAATCACATTGTATTTCAAAAACTAAGTGAATTAGTATTTATAATAAGGGGAAAAATGTAATTAAAATGTGATCTTGAAAATAATAAGTGATCTAAAAGACTCAAAGTGCTTGTTACTCTACGGAAAAAGGTTTTATGGTTACGATCTCATACCCAACAACATCTTAATTTACTACGATTTTGAAGTCATAAGGTGGTTAGGTTAGGTACTAGTCCTATGATCCAACCAGAACCGGAGGGATCTACCCAAGGACATTCCATAGATAGAATTAGAAGTCCTTAGGTATGATTGGAGATGAATGAGAATAAAGGAAGAATGTCGACTAAGATTGAGCTAACAATGGAACAATCACAACAAGGTGTTAGTAATGACGTCTTGGTAAGCATTGAAGGGGTTGAAGAATAAAAAAGAAATGTATAGATAAAGGGTCAAAAGAAAGCAACCCTCCATACACATTAGGCAGAAACTGGGTCAATACATAATCTATCGGTTTTCACATAGATAAATTCTGATATTAAAGAATGACATCATGGACCCAGTGACGCAATGCACAATCCTTCCCAGCCATTCGAGTTTCTCTCAACAGAAACATGTCTCATTTGTCACAGAGATACACACGACTTCTATTGACTTTCTCACTTTGAGTTAGTTGATATTGAATAGGTGTCAGTCTGCTCTAGCCTTCGATTACTAAAACAAAAACGCACTAATCGAGTCTAGAGCCAAGAGATCAATAAAATAAATCTCATTAGGACACATTCCATTATAAACACTTGTTGAACATCAATAAGTTCACAAGCTGTTAACAAGAGTCCTATGCATTATACATGTGATTTTGTCAGAACATCCGAGTGATACTTAAGTATTCACAGTGAAGATGGAAATCCTGCTTAAGCCAACATCAAACAAGCTCTTGGTAGGTGACTTGTGAGATTCTAAATGAATCAAGCTTATGTCAACTGGATATTGATTTGGTCTAGTAAAATGAATTGACGGTTTAATTAGAAAGATAGTAACTATCTGATTCACTCTTATCGTGTTGTCTACTTTGAGAGGCTCTGGTAACGAGAACGGCTAGTGCAGCTGTGAAACCCTGTCAAGAAGATTCATTTGAATTCTATCTAATCGCAGGCAGTATTTATACTGATTAATGGGGAACCGTGGTTATTGCAACCTTATTCGACGAAGTGACAAAGACACTTTTGTCCATATCTGTTGATTATCACTAACGTAAACTTACAGGTTATACGGTGATGGTATCCCATTCCAGCTGAAGTCAGATTCATTACCACATACTCATGCTCAAACTACAAAGACATACTATAAGCATCAAGATTCAAGAATCAAGAAAGCTCAAGAATTAAAAACAAAGACTTCCGCAAACTCTGATAGTATAGATCCCTCCTCAGAAACCAAGCTTTGGGGGAGATTATTAGAGAGCTTCCAAGAGGATGCAAAGTATGAGCATGTTGGTCAAGACACAAGATCGCAAGATGGAAAAGACAACAAAGACAAACAAGGAAAAGATTTAAAGATCTCGAAATCAAAGACGAAGTCAAAAGACAATGACAAAGGCTCAAGATCAAAGATCACACAGCATGAAGGAACAAGCCTACAACCTAATAAAGACCAAAGATTCAAGAACTCAATGACAAATCAATCTCAAGAAGTTCAAGGAAGCAAGATTCAAGATCTCACTTCATGAATTCGAAGACCACACATTAGGGGAGATTGTTAGCCTCAAAATATGTTTGTGAACATGGAAGGTTAGAATTTACAGGAAGCCTCTCTTCGAGGGAGATTGTTAGCCTCAGAATATTGAGCCGAACAAGGAAGCTCGGCTACTAATCATGGAAGCTCGGTCTTTATTTAGTAAATGTTGTAATAGGCTAGAACGGGAATCGGGCTCGTTAATTAATCTAATATTGTACGCATTTCGGACTAAGGTTCAAAGTAATCCCGATCCTGACCAAAGAAAACAAATACTATGTCCCAACAAGCCTTATAGAGGCCGGCCCATTAAGTGGTATAAATACCCCTCTCAAAGTGTGGAGAGGGTGTTAGTCTTATTTGTATTTTTTACATTGTAATCAACCATCTCATTTTCTTTCTTACTTTCTCTTTCTAAACTTCTCTCTATAATTTCTTCATATCTTCTTTCTATTTTCTTAGTTACCATGGTGAAGTGAAAGTGATTGCTTAGTTCCTACAATCTCTAAATTTCCTTATAGCTCGTGCTACCTCTACCAAGTCATGGTTATGGCATCAACGTTTATCCCACCTCAATTTTGACACCACAAATGACCTTGCTCAAAACGATATCGTCACTGGTCTTCCAAAATTCAAATATCATAAAGAACATCTTTATCCCTCATGTGAGCAAGGAAAAAGCAAAAAGGCATCTCACCCACCCAAACCTGTTCCAAATTCAAAGCAGATGTTACATCTTCTCCATATGGATTTGTGTGGCCCAATGAGAGTTGAAATCATAAATGGAAAGCGGCATGTTCTTGTGATAGTGGATGATTACTCTCGTTACACTTGGGTACACTTTCTCAGATCAAAAGATGAAGGACCACAAGAGATTAAAACCTTTTTAAAGAAAATTACAGTTATACTGCAAGCTCTAGTCATTATTATAAGAACCAACAACGACACAGAATTCAAAAATCAAGTGCTTAAAGAATATTTTGACAGTGTTGGCATCTCTCACCAAGCGTCTTCTGTTAGAACACTTTAACAAAATAGAGTCGTGGAACGAATAAACCGGACGTTAGTGGAGGCTGCTATAAAAATGTTGATTTTCTCTTGTGCTCCGTTATTCTTATAGGCTGAAGCAATTGCTACTGCGTGCTACACTCAAAACCGCTCCATCATTCACCGATGATTTAGAAAAACTCCATATGAGCTTATTAACGGCAGAAAACCAAACATCTCCTTTCTTCATGTATTCGGGGCTCTATGTTATCCCAAGAATGATCGTGAAGATATTGGGAAGCTTGGAGCGAAAGGTGGTATAGGCTTTTTCATTGGTTATTCTGCTAACTCCTGTGCTTACAGAGTATACAACCGAAGGACAAGGAAGATCATAGAGATGATGAATGTCACATTTGATGAGCTTTCATCAATGGCTTTTGAACAACGCAGTTCAAAACCCAGGCTTCAAGGCATGACTTCTGGACAAATCAGTTCAAGACTCTATCTCACTTATGCTCCGTCAAGAATAACATCTCAAAAACCAACTGAACATGAATTGGAACTCTTGTTTGAAGCAATGTATGATGATTACATTGGTGGTCAACCGTCAGGTGTTCCAAGAACTCCTCCTGCTACTCCAGCACCTCAAGTTCTTTAGACTCCAACGACATCTACAACAACATCAGACACCACACCAACACCAACAAATACATCCTCTCAAGCTGCAGATATTCCAAACACTTCACAGGATGTTGAGGAGCTACCACAACAACATGTCCAACAACAAGATAATCAAGCTCCACTCTAACCCGAAACAGTTGCTGATAATGTTCCTAATGCTATGTCTGATGGAGATGTATTCGAGAATCCATTTTCTCCACCATCTACAAGTGATGCTGAATCATCATCTTTACAATATGTGGATCCTTCAAACATGCATACTTTCTATCAACCATACCCTCATGAATATTAGTGGACTAAGGATCACCCTCTAGAACAAGTGATAGGAGAACCCTCCCGACCAGTTTTGACAAGAAATCAGTTACGAACAGATGGTAACATGTGCATCTACGCCCTAACTGTGAGCACTATGGAACCAAGAAATGTCAAAGAGGCTATGAACGACCCTGCATGGATTGACGCAATGCAAGAAGAGCTTCTCCAGCTCAAAAGGCTTGATGTATGGGTGTTAGTTCCTCCTTTGGATAACATAAAACCCCTTACTTTGAAATGGTTATTCAAGAACAAGCTTGATTAAGAGAACACGGTCATTAGAAACAATACTCGTCTAGTTATGAGATGGTATCGCCAAGAAGAAGGAATAGATTTTGAAGAATCCTTCGTTCTGGTTGCAAGGATGGAAGCTTACAAGATATTTTTGGCCTACGCCGCACATAAATCATTCATTGTATTCCAAATGGACGTGAAAATTGCTTTCTTGCATGGTTCGTTAAAGGAAGACGTGTACGTGTGTCAAACTGAAGGTTTCATCGATGCTGATCGTCTAATTCATGTCTACAAGCTAAAAAAGGCACTCTATTGGTTAAAGCAAGCATCGAGGGCACGGTACAAAGAATTGTCAAAGTTTCTCCAACAGAATCCCTTCAACAAAGGCACCATTGATCCTATGCTGTTTATATGACGCTTTGACAACGACATCTTAGTGGTACATGTCTATGTTGATGTTATTATCTTTGGTTCTACAAATCCTAGATATACCTAATTATTTGTTGACTTTATGAAAAGCCTCTTCGAAATGTTGATGATAGGGGAAATGATGTTTTTCCTTGGTTTACAAGTTAACCAATGCCCCCGTGGCATCCTTATAAACCAGCCCAACTACATGTTAGAAATCCTTAAAAATATGGAATGGAAACTTGTGATCCCATTGGTACACCAATAGAGATCAACGACAAGCTTGACCTTGACAAGAATGGGAATCTAGTCGATGCAATGAAATATCATAGCATGATTGGTGCCCTAATGTATCTTATATCAAGCAGACTAGACATTGTACATGCTACTTGTTTATGTGCTCGGTACCAGGCTCAGCCAACCGAGAAGCACCTTAAGGAGGTTAAAAGGATATTTTGTTACCTCCGGGGAACCGTCAATACGGGTCTCTGGTATACGAAGGATTCTGGTTTTAAACTAACTGGATTTTCATATGCTGGTTATGCGAGATGTCGAGACTCCTTCAAGAGTACTTCCGGTGGAACTCAATTCTTAGGCGAAAAGCTAGAGGGCTGGTAATCGAAAAAGCAAGACTGTAACGCGCTGTCAACTGCGGAAGCAGAATATGTGTCTTTATCCACTTGTTGTGCCCGAGTTCTCTGGATGCGGACACAGTTAACGGATTATGGCTTTCACTTCAACAATTCCTATCTATTGTGATTCGAAATCAGGCATAGCCATATCCTATAACCCTGTCCAACACTCAAGAACAAAACACATCGCAGTCCACTACCATTTCATCAAGGAACATGTAGAAAAGGGTACGATTGACCTATATTCTGTCAAGACTGATTACCAATTGGCCGATCTCTTTACCAAAGCCCTTCCAATGGATAGGTTTAACTATTTGGTTCGTCGCCTTGGTATGCGCAGTTTGTGTCCACAGGAGCACAAACGTCTTGCAAAATCACAGTAATTCTTTGTATATATTTATCATAAAAGCAAAATATATAAATATAAAACCTATAAAAGCAAAATACAAAATCAAAAAAATTCAAAAATACCAAAAATAATCTACTCTAACATGTCTCTCGACAATCGATAACATTTACGCACCTAGAAATGTTGATTAATATTGACACGGGTGTATAAATGAAGTTCGAGCAAGATTTTCTAAATGTTTTCAAAACATGTCTCTTCAAATTTTTCTCTACGACTTCTAAGTATATGTCAGCTTATGACTCGGTCTCCAAAGAAAGGAAAATGTTAATTTATGTACATTTATCCTAAACCACGAGAAGTTCATAATCTTCTCGGTCTTGAGCAAAGTCATATAAACATTCAAAGTTTTGAATTCTCAAGAGAAGTACTCAGGAAAATGATGTTCAATCAGATATATCTCACATATTTTCCTATTGAGCACAATTTTTTCAAGATATTAAAAAAAGAAATTTTAGAATCTTTCAAACATCATATTTTATTAACAGACAAAACGAGATTGAATAACTTAAACCGATAATCAACTTGCTTTACGATAGCTCTTTAAAAGAAAAACGCACAAAGGAGCGGAGGAGTTCCTCTGAACAACCCTCCTTATACCCCTCTTGTAGTTTGTTAATCAATTAAAGGTGAGCCGTACCTCACAAATGACACAAAGGCAAGTTTTAATCTTTGATTCGGGAACTTATTATGATAATGCTTTAGTTGAAAGCATTATATTGATGATGACTTTTATTTGTTTTTATGGACAATGTTTTTATATTTTTGGTTTTTCTTGTTTTTATAATAAAAAGGAAATGAAAACTATTTTTGTATTTTTATATTTTTATAATAAGAAAATAACTTCACAAGGAAGGATCTTCAAGGCACAACAAACTTCAACTCGATAATCGTCTCACGGCCTCCCCGGCAGCGGCGCTAAAAATTGACACGTTTAAATTCAACCCTTTATATATATTAAATATATATAATATATAAATATATAATAAGAATCAAAAATGTCAATGATAAATATTCCGTAAGGCTTTTAAAAGAGATTTACTTTTATCCAAAGTAAACTCCACAAAAACCTTCCCGAGTCGTGTCCCGACGAGGCGTGAATTTAAAAATCGAGCTTTGGTTTGAGAATTTACGCTTGAATGATCAAAGATTAGGATTTGGTTTTCTATTCCTACTAAACAAAACGTAAAAACATGTAAATGCAAGTAAACAAGTAAAGCAATTAAAGACTTAAACGAAAAAAGAAAAAGAAAACGTTAACGGAAATTAAAAACGAACGCGACTTAAAACCTAAATTGATTTTTTAAGTTTTCCTAATCCTAAATGACTAAATTATAAGAAAAATTAAAGAAAATCCTAAAACGAGACCGTTTAAAGTTAAAAAACAAAGAATACGAAAACGGGATCGAAACCCGTTCTTTAAAAAACGAAATTCTAAAATTTTAACCCTACAAAAGCAAAATTATTTTTCCTAAGTCCTAAATGATAAAAGAAAATTTTTTAAAAAAGAATTATATTTTTTTGATTTTTATTTATTTTTTTATGAGTTAAAAACAGTTTAAAAAAGAAAAATTCATTAAAATTACTAAACAATTTTGGAAAAATCTGAAAAAATCATAAAAAGTAGTTTAAGTTATGCTGGTTTTATGAAAAATAAAACTGGCCCAAGAGCTTATTGAATTAAGCAGAAAATAAGCAAAAAGGGGTTGTTTGGCTTATTGGCTAAAAATGGCTTATAAATTAAATTGGGCAAACACTAACCAGATGGCCCTACTGGTGCCAATGGTTAGTGTGTGTGTTACTTGGGACGGCTAGTGGTAAAGGGAGAGGTCATGGGTTCGACCCCCATGCCTTCCCTTTTTGAAAAACATTTTTTTAAAACTTTTTGCAAAAACTTATTGAAAACATATAAATAACCAACTGTAATAAAGAAAACTTTTTCAGAAGCTCAAAAATAAGCTAGAATAAGCAGATTGAAATATGACAGAATGCTTAAAATGTTACTATATGAACAAAGGCTAAAACTGTTTTAGCTATATGGACTTAAAAAGCTAAAAGAAAAACAAGCAAGCTGAAACATAATTCCACCTACACCTAATAAGCAAGAGTGAATAAAACAAGCAAAGTGAATTAAGTTGAGAAGTGCTGAAAAAGACAAATAAGCATTAGGGCAAAAACAGATAACAAAAACAGCCTACAAGGCACTGTGGGGCTAATTTTTAAGCAACTAATCAGATCCTTATGGACTAACAGCTTATATTCCCTTAAAGCTTATCACCCTAGCTACACTAATTAGCAAAGAAAAAGAGGTTTGAAATGAAGATAAGCCATGAAAAAGCTAGGACAAAAGGGCTGACTACACTCAGTGCAAGCTAAGTTTCTTAGTTTTTTTTTCTTAAAAGACAAAAGGCTTATTTCAGCCTTAAAAATAAGCTAGTAAAAGAACTTTAAAATGGAAAGCAAGCTTAAGCAGATAAAATATGACAACTAATGAGCTTATATTTGAAAATTTAGATTTCAAAAACATCTTTAACTAACTTAAAATTAAAAGTGAAAAAGGACATTTTAAAATGATAGACATACTTTGACTAATCTCAAAATACAAAATGCACTCTTAACACAAAACTATTCTACTGTATAATAGACTCAAAATTAACATATCATTAACACAAAATGACACTTAACTAAGATCAAATCAAATAAGCCATTATATGAAACTTAAGAAAACACAGATTTGAACTACTATTAGAAAACACCTCAAAACTAATTTTTAACTTTTAAAAACTTTTAAAACTGACTTAATTATCTTAAAATTGACTGTTAAGACTGGCCTAATGACCCAAAGTGGTTTAACACCACTTTTGACCCATTTTAGATTCTTGACCCAAACACCCCTTAAAAACATGAAAACCATTTTTAAGCTTTAGAATAGATTTTGAAATGTCTTAAAACCTAAAAACAGATTAATACTAAGGCTAATAAAAGACAAATAAGCTACAAAATCAGGAAAATTAGCACTAGAATAAGCAAATGCATAATAAGCAGTCTTAGGGCTAAAATGAGCAAATTTATATAAAAAACAATTAAAGGGCCTAAAAGCTAAATCAAATAACAAACATCAACAAGCATAAACAACAATAATAAGCACAAATAAGCTGAAAGTAACAGTAAATAAGCAATTGAACAGTAAAATGCAAAAAATGAGAAAATTGAAAACTCACAAGGGTCCAAGCTTTTGGCAATGATTTAAGCACTCAAATCTAATCCTATAGCTTACCATAAGCTCTACAAACCCAATAAGCCATCCATTTTAGCTTATCATCCACAATAAGCCAAAAACAACAACTCCTTTAAGATTTGACCCTTTCTGAGTGATCTTTTAGTGAGTGAGCAATTTACACAAATAAGCTATTTAGAAGATTATTTGTGTAATCTTATAGCTTATAAACTTAAAAAAAACAAACTTGAATATTTTCCAACAATATTGCAAATCAAATTTGTAAAACTAAACAAATAAAACTTAAACTTAAAGAACACTTTTAATGAAACTGAAAATTCAAACTTTCATTAATAATAAAAGAGTACAATGCTTTGAAATTTAAAAGAAAATACAATAAACATTTAATTTAATCTAAAAAAACAGGTAAGTAAAAGCTCTCTCGTCAGGTTGTGCTTCTTGGCTTTTATAGTCCATATGGTCTTGTCATCATCTCCCTAGAACCTTCACGCACCTTAAACTTGAGCCCTTGGATTGACTTGGTCCCCAATCTAATTGATCTCAACCGTCTATCCTTTGTCTTCTTCCTTGTCCAATTAGAGTGCCTAGGATTGCCAACATGTATTTGGGGTTTAGTGAGGTGGGGTGAGGTGGGAAAGTGATGTTTTTGATGTGGGTGAAGGTTTTGGCTGGTTATCTCCAAGAAAGGACACACACGATTAGTGTGAGGGATGTACAGTAGAGGCGGGAAAAAAGGGGTTTTATAAGGGTGCAGGGTAAATAGTTTAGTGAATTGGCAAACAAAGTCCCTCATCTTGTAAGTTGTTATTGCAATGCCAGTCCATGTGGTGATTATAATTTGGGGATGTGGCAGGTTAAGCCCATCTATTTTATATGTTGGTTTTCAAGTTAAGTCCTTGTGACTAACGACAGTTAGTTATAAAAGGGTTATAGAGGCTAACACAGTTAAGTGCAAATGGGCTTATACTTGTGGTCTTGGGCCGGTTTATGTTTAAAAAAGGAATTGGGCCTTTATTTAAACTTTGGGCTTTTAAGTCTTCATGTAATGTTTAAATGGGCTGACATAGCCCATTAGATAGGTACGGGTGGGCCTATTTAACATTTCTTCGGTTTCGGCTTTGACTTTGACTGTTGACTTTTTGGTCTTTGACTTTCACGCTTTTCCATTCCGTGCTCGGTTTTGTTGTTTTTGGCTTGATTTTTTGTCCTTTTCTAGGATATCCGTTTCCTGCACAATATAAGTGAAAACATACAAATACAATGTATTTTTGGTACGTTTTTGGTCATTTAAGTCTGATTTTAAAGGTCAAAGGTATGTGTATTTAGGCACATACCAAAATCCCCCATACTAAACTAAGTGTGTCCTCACGCAATGCTATAAGTAAGCACTTAAAAAAACTAAGAACCTCGATCCCCCTCGATTAATTAGCTCGAAAAGTAGCTAAGTGTTCATCAAGGGAAATTAAAGAATCAATAGCTTCGAAAAGCCCCATTTTTACCATTCTTAAAGATATACACTTATTCCTACTAATTTTTGTATTTTTCCTATTTCTCATTTTTTAGGCAACTAACTTATTTTGACTTTCGTTATTTTCATCACCGTTAGGGATCATAGAACAAGATGCATTTCGATCCGAAAATGCCCAAAAAAGATAAATTCATCGTTCCCGACTTTTCACTTATTCCAAACCAAGCTTAAAACAAAATCACCATTAAATATAAGTTAAGATGCTAACACTACTCATATTTGCAACTTGTGAACTTTTCACTCCCGACAATTATTATATCTTAGGTGAATGTGCCATTTTGAATTTCAACCATGGATCAACGTTTTATAAAATTCTATGCTTCACGTTCCACCCGAGAATAATGAGTTTGAAGGCGAGATCATCCCATGTAGCGACTTTCGTCTCGGCATATCCCAACCTTGCGGCTAAGTGACCAGGCTTTTGACACCCCACAGAGACTAGTATCGAGACTCACGGACCTTAGGTTTCAAAAATTCTTAGGTTTCCCGTATATACATATGCTTATTTAAAAACTTAAAATGAATTAGTCAAAGTTCAAAAGCATATTTAAATTTAACAAAAAGAGATCTTACATTTAATAAAGAATTATCAAAGGTGTTAGTCTCCTCCAAGAAAAAGTTAAGAAATGTGGAGGGAGACTTGGTCACAAAATCAGAAGATGGAGGTGGATTAGAATTAATTGCTTCGATCTTAGCAATGAGAAGATTGATTTTCGATAATTTTTCACGAAGAATATCGTCCTCAATCTCTCCATCTTCCGTGTGAAAATCCTTCACCTCCTCTAAGCTGACGAGCTCAGAATCGGGAGGTGATGCCTCAACATAATCGATGTCGTCAATAGAGAAAGAATCGTCATCAATCGAAGTAGAATCATCGTTAGAATCGGAGAAACCCTCAAATTGATCTTTTGAAATGTCAAGAGGCGGAGAATTATCACGAAAAGGCACATCACACATTTTGTCGGGAATACCCTCGGACTCACTTGGGATTTGGACAAGGTTCTCGACACTAGACTTTATTACTTCGTCCGATTCCGTTGCCGGAATAGTGTCGAGATGCTCATCCTCCATTATGAGAGAGTCAACGGGCTCCTCGGTTGATAAAACGGGTGTGATTGCAACACATGGAGGAAGTCCAGAAATAATAATATCTTTTAAGGGAATAGAACTTTCCTCGTCATCGTCATCATCGTAGCAAATGGGAATCTTCCAATATCGATCTTTAGCTGCTTGATCTTCCGTAATTCGCTTATCTTCTTCCTTCTTTTGCATATATTGACCAACCATATCACATATGGATGTCATTTGCTCTATAATCGCATTTGGAAAATTGAGAATCTCATTTTGGGCATTAAAGATTGGATGATTGACGGTATATTGTGGGGGTTGAAATTGGTCAAAACCGAAATAATTAGAATCATAACACGGATTAGGTTCGTAATAATTCATCGGTTGACATTGAAAAGTCTCGTGAGGACCCCCACAATCTTCACAACAAGGATATTGTTGTGGAAAACTCGGTGAAGTTTGTGGAAAATAATCAAAGTTTTGATTGAAACACGGGTCCTGATTGTGGACAAACAGTACTTGAGGTGGACAATCATAGCCATGATTGGCATCGTTCCCACATAACTCACAAGAGTATAACACGTATTGGGGTTATGGAGGTGGGTTAAAAATGTTAGGAGAAACATTGACAGAATTAGGAGTGGAATCATAACTGAATGAATTTCCATCTCCAGAATAGCATGTCGGATCAAAACTTAGCAAAGTTTGTAGGAGCTCATAAACGGTTTGATTGTTGCATGGTTCTGGATTAGAGACAAACAGAACTTGCGGTGGATAATTATAACCATAATGAGCACCTTTCCCACAAGACTCGCAAGTACATCGTTGACAAAAGATATCGTCTAACGAATCACCACATTCGTAACAACAATTGTGGTCAATATGTGGAGGACTTTGCGAGGAATTTTCACCGGGGTCCTGTTTGACAACGAATGGCTCTTGAGGAGCATTAACAACGTTGGTATTGTCAATGGATGACTCAGAAGTATCTTGAAGGTCTTGGAAAATTCCATTTTCAACACAATATGTAAACAAATCTTCCTTAAATTTCTTTCGTAAAAGAGCACATCCTCGACAATACGGACCATCAACCGGGTTTCCACACCTTGCACAATTCTGAGGGGGTCGTTGAGACGAGTCAGGTGTTTTATTAGGATCACGAACGATCTTGTCTACGAGACCTCCTTTAGAACAACAATAGTTTGTAGTGTACAAAGCTCTACAAGACGAGCATTCTTTAATCGTGTAAAGGGGATTTAGACGATAGTCAAATGACACCAGAAGAATTAAAAATAGAGGGATAAGAAGAAGAATTAAATGGCAAAGAGGTCAAAGGAGATTATTTTTGGTTTTTTGAGTTTTTTAAACAACATATTTTATTAACGGACAAAATGAGATAAGACAACACGAAGCTATTAAAAACCTTTCTCCTTTAGGGTCGTAGTTCCTTAGAACAACCCGCCTTATACCCCTCTTAGAGTTTGTTTATATTTTAAAGGTAAATTGTACCTCGCAAGTGACACAAAAGGTAAGTTTTTGATCTTTTGTTCGGGAACTTATTATGATAATGTTCCAATTGAGAACATTATTTTGATGATATATAAATTTTTATTCTTTATTAAAGACAATGATTTTATATTTTTGATTTTTCTTGTTTTTATTTTATAAATATACTAATAAAAGAAAATGAAAAATATTTTTGTATATATATATATATACATATATATATATACATATATATATATATATATATATATATATATATTATAACAAGAAAATAACTTCACGAGGAAGGGTCTTCAAGGCACAACAAACTTCAACTCGATAATCGTCTCACGGCCTCCCCGGCAGCGGCGCCAAAAATTGACGAACTTCTGACCAACCCTTTTTAAATATATATATAAATAAATATATAATATACTTATAAATATATAAATATAAGGATAAGAATAAAAAATCTCTCAATTGTAGTAAACCGGAAGTATGATTTCAGGGTCGTTCTTCCCGACGAGGCGTGAATTTGAAAATCGAGAATCAGTTTGGAATATATTCTTGAATAATGAAGGATTTGATTGGTTATCTATTTCTACAAATAAAATGCAAAAACAAGTAAAAAAAACCCTAAAGCGAAAGCTATTTAAGTTAAAACCTAAAACGCGAACGTAAAAACGCGACTTAAAAATCTAATTTATCCAATTTTAATCCTAAAGTGATTTTTTTAACTTTTATAAGTCCTAAGTGACTAAAAAGAAAGAATAAAGAAAACTAGACCAAAAACGGAAGTGATTTGAGCTTAAAAACACGAAAAACGAGAACGGGATTAAATCACGTTCTTTAAAAAATAAAATTTTGCAAAATTAACCCTACGGATGCAAATTTATTTTTCCTAGGTGCAAAATGATAAAAGAAAATTTTCTAAAAAAATTATATTTTTTTGATTTTAATTTAATTTTAAATGAATTAAAAACAGTTTTATAAAGAAAAAATGATAATTAAAACTGGCAAAATGAGACTAAAAACTAAATAATGCAAACTATAACTGAAAAAGACCCAAGAGCATTGTTGTTAGTGTGGGGTTGAGTGGGACTGAGTGTGCAAAGGGGAAGGTCCATGGGTTTTCGACCCCATGCCTTCCTTTTTGTAAAACATTTTTCAAAAACTTTTTAACCAATCTAAAGAACACATTAAAACAACATTTTTTGAAAACTATAACTTTTTTATGAAGACTTATAAAAAGCCAGAAAAACACAAATAAAACAACAGTGAACTTATTTTACACTTAAACCTTAAATGCAAAACAGTTTTGGTTTTAAGGCAATTAAGCAAATGAAAAAATGAAAGATTAAGCAAACACAGATAAACACTACACCTAATAAACAAAATAAGAACAATATTAAGCAACAAAATTTGACAGAAAAGCACTAATATGCAAATAAGCATATATGCCAAAATAGCCAAACAGCCTAAGGACAACTTTTTGGGCTTAATTTTAAGCACCTTAAAGGATCCTTATGGGAATGAAGCTTATATACCCTAAAAGTTTCTCCTCAGATCTACAATTATCAGCAAACAGAAAAGGAATTTGAAACACTTATAAGCCAAAAAAGGAGGCTTTATGAAAAGGGCTGACAACACAATTTCACTCTTTTTTTGGTTTTCTTTTTAGAAGACAAATGATCACATGCAGGCTTAAATTTAAGCTAGGAAAAGGAAGTTATAATACAAAATAAGTTGAAACAGATGAAATATGCAACCTAATGAGCTTATACACAAAAATTCAGTTCTTAAATCATTTTGTTTAAAATTTGAATGTATACATGTTTTGATGTACCTTTATAGAGTTTACTAGGAACCTTAATATATTTGAATAAGTAATTTTGTCATTTATGGCCTTTGCCCTTTTATATATTAATAAAAGAAAATGAAAAATATTTTTGTATTTCTATATTTTTATAAAGGAAAGAACTTCACAAGGAAGGATCTTCAAGGCACAACAAACTTCAACTAGATAATCGTTTTACGGCCTACCCCAACAGCGCGCCAAAAATTGATTGATTCTTTGTAGTATATATATAATTAATAATATAAGCAAATTCCAACAAATCACCCTTGACCAAGGTGACAAGTCAAAATTCATAAAGAAAATCAATATATATTCCGGAAGTATCGGTTTCTCGCTTCGTTATCCACAAAGTTTAAAACCGGACCCGGGTCGTTATGTCCCAACGAGGCCGCGAATTTAAAAATCGAGTTTGGTTTGCAAACAATGCTTGAATGGTCAAAGATTGGATTGGATTATATTCCTACAATTATAAATGCAAAAACAAGCAAACGAAACCCTAAAGCGAAAGCAATTTAAGTTAAAAACCTAAAACGTTAACGGGCATAAAAAACGCGACCTAAAAAAAGCTAAATTATCAAAATTCAATCCTAAATTGATTTTTTAAGTTTTAATTAACCCTAAGTGACTAAATGTAAGAATAAAGAATACTAGACTAAAAACGAAAGTGATTTGAGCTTAAAACACAAAGAACGAGAACGAGATCGAAACCCGTTCTTTAAAAAAACGAAATTCTAAAATTTTAACCCTACGAATGCAAATTTATTTTTACTAGGTCCTAAATGATAAAAGAAAATTTTGAAAAAAAGAATTATATTTTTTTGACTTTTATTTAATTTTTAATGAATTAAAAACAGTTTTAAAGAAATTAAATGATTAAAAATAGAAAACAATTTTGGAAAAATACGAAAAAATTACAGAAAGTAGTTTAAACAGAGTATAATGCAAGAAAAATAAAAGCAAGAAAATAGGCTTATTGAATAAGCCAGAAATAAGCAAACTGTGGCTTATGGCTTAAAAGGGAAAAATGGGTTAAAAGAATAAAGTGTGTAGACTTAGGCAGAAAAGACCCAAGGGCGCTTTTGGTAGTAGAGAGTGTGTGTGGGACGTATAAAGGGGAGGTCAAGGGTTTGAACCTTGGGTCTCCTTTTTTTTCAAAACTATTTTTTTTAATTTTCTTGTTGCACTTATGTAAAACACAACTAAATAATCAACTTTAAAAAATAAACTTTTTACAAAACTTAAAGTTAAGCCTGAAATAAGCTGAAAATTGGTGACAGATTTGCTTTTTTTTAAATGACTTTAATGCTAAACTGTTTGGAAATTTTAGAACTAATAAGCTAGCTAAAAAGCAAAATAAGCCAAAACAGAATATCTACTAAACCTAATAAGCAAGTCTAAAAAGAAATACGCCAGGAAAAATAAGCAGATAAGCAAAAATAATCAAATAAGCAACAAGGGCAAAAAGTGCAGGCAAACAACCACAATGACACTTTTGGGCTTATTTTTAAGCCCTCGAGTGGAACCTTATGGCTAAATGAAGTATACCCCTAAAAAGATTAACCAATAAGCTGTTAAAATCAACAATTAGAAAAAGGTCTGAAAGTTAATTAAGCTAAGAAAAAGCCTTGTGAAATAGGATGTTTGCACTCAGCACATGCTGATGTGGATTTTTCAAGGACAAAAGGCTTATTGCAGCCTTGATTTTAAGCAAGATAAATAAGACTAAAACCTAAACTAAGTAAAAACCGATAAAATTTGCCAACTAATGAGATTATGCTCAAAATTTCAAAAGCTAAAAACAATTTATACTAGACTAAATTTGAATTTGAAAAAATGGATTTTTTACTTAGAAAATGGACTTGACAGATTTTGGCTAAAAGAAGAGTAAACCAAAAGACCTCAATGCTATTGCATTAGGACACTAAAAAGAGCACATGAACAACTCTTAAGAGATGGTTTTAGAAGCTTAATCAAATAAGCTATTTCCAAACTGTTTTTGAACACAGTTTTGAAAACCCTTTTTGACAAAACTTAAAAACAGACTTAGAGACTTAAAAACTTGGAAAATCAGATCAAAATCAACTCACAAAGGCTTGTACAAGATTTCCAAAATGACCCAAAAGACTTTTTACAAGTTTTGACCCACTTTGGGTCTTATGCAAAATTTTAAGCTGATTAACAAAAATCTAAGCAAAGTAATTTAAAGACAAATAAAAAGCAATGACTAATAAGCAAAAAGCAGTAATAAAAGCACAAGATCAAGCACTGAAATAAGCAAAAGAACAATAAGCAATTTAAAGGCAATACTTGACAGTTTAGCACAAAGACTTAAACAAAAGGCATAAAAGCAAATAACAAACATCAACAAGCATAAACAACAATAATAAGCACAAATAAGCTGAAAGTAACAGTAAATAAGCAATTGAACAGTAAAATGCAAAAAATGAGAAAATTGAAAACTCACAAGGGTCCAAGCTTTTGGCAATGATTTAAGCACTCAAATCTAATCCTATAGCTTACCATAAGCTCTACAAACCCAATAAGCCATCCATTTTAGCTTATCATCCACAATAAGCCAAAAACAACAACTCCTTTAAGATTTGACCCTTTCTGAGTGATCTTTTAGTGAGTGAGCAATTTACACAAATAAGCTATTTAGAAGATTATTTGTGTAATCTTATAGCTTATAAACTTAAAAAAAACAGACTTGAATATTTTCCAACAATATTGCAAATCAAATTTGTAAAACTAAACAAATAAAACTTAAACTTAAAGAACACTTTTAATGAAACTGAAAATTCAAACTTTCATTTATAATAAAAGAGTACAATGCTTTGAAATTTAAAAGAAAATACAATAAAACATTTAATTTAAGCTAAAAATAAAATAGGTAAGTAAAAGCTCTCTCGTCAGGTTGTGCTTCTTGGCTTTTATAGTCCATGTGGTCTTGTCATCATCTCCCTAGAACCTTCACGCACCTTAAACTTGAGCCCTTGGATTGACTTGGTCCCCAATCCGATTGATCTCAACCGTCTATCCTTTGTCTTCTTCCTTGTCCAATTAGAGTGCCTAGGATTGCCAACATGTATTTGGGGTTTAGTGAGGTGGGGTGAGGTGGGAAAGTGATGTTTTTGATGTGGGGTGAAGGTTTTGGCTGGTTATCTGCAAGAAAGGACACACACGATTAGTGTGAGGGATGTACAGTAGAGGCGGGAAAAAAGGGGTTTTATAAGGGTGCAGGGTAAATAGTTTGGTGAATTGGCAAACAAAGTCCCTCATCTTGTAAGTTGTTATTGCAATGCCAGTCCATGTGGTGATTATAATTTGGGGATGTGGCAGGTTAAGCCCCTCTATTTTATATGTTGGTTTTCAAGTTAAGTCCTTGTGACTAACGGCAGTTAGTTATAAAAGGGTTATAGAGGCTAACACAGTTAAGTGCAAATGGGCTTATACTTGTGGTCTTGGGCCGGTTTATGTTTAAAAAAGGAATTGGGCCTTTATTTAAACTTTGGGCTTTTAAGTCTTCATGTAATGTTTAAATGGGCTGACCCGACCCATTAGATGGGTACGGGTGGGCCCATTTAACATTTCTTCGGTTTCGGCTTTGACTTTGACTGTTGACTTTTACGCTTTTCCATTCCGTGCTCGGTTTTGTCGTTTTTGGCTTGATTTTTCGTCCTTTTCTCGGATATCCGTTTCCTGCACAATATAAGTGAAAACATACAAATACAATGTATTTTTGGTACGTTTTTGGTCATTTAAGTCTGATTTTAAAGGTCAAAGGTATGTGTATTTAGGCACATACCAAAATCCCCCATACTAAACTATTGCGTGTCCTCACGCAATGCTATAAGTAAGCACTTAAGAAAACTAAGAACCTCGATCCCCCTCGACTAATTACCTCGAAAAGTAGCTAAGTGTTCATCGAGGGAAATTAAAGAATCAATAGCTTCGAAAAGCCCCGTTTTTACCATTCTTAAAGATATACACTTATTCCTACTAATTTTTGTATTTTTCCTATTTCTCATTTTTTTAGGCAACTAACTTATTTTGACTTTCGTTATTTTCATAACCGTTAGGGATCATAGAACAAGATGCATTTCGATCCGAAAATGCCCAAAAAGGATAAATTCATCGTTCCCGACTTTTCACTTATTCCAAACCAAGCTTAAAACGAAATCACCGTTAAATATAAGTTAAGATGCTAACACTACTCATATTTGCAACTTGTGAACTTTTCACTCCCGACAATTATTATATATTAGGTGAATGTGCCATTTCGAATTTCAACCATGGATCAACGTTTTGCAAAATTCTATGCTTCACGTTCCACCCGAGAATAATGAGTTTGAAGGCGAGATCATCCCATGTAGCGACTTTCGTCTCGGCACATCCCAACCTTGCGGCTAAGTGACCAGGCTTTTGACACCCCACAGAGACTAGTATCGAGACTCACGGACCTTTGGTTTCAAAAACTCTTAGGCTTCCTATAACAACCCACAATTTTCATAAATGTAAATATCCATCTATTAAGTTAGATGATGTACAATCTATCAGTTATATATGAACTCACCTTTTTCAGAGAAATTTTTCGCTTTATTACATTACATTACTTTGCCAATATCTCAATATGCAATATAACCTGCATAACTCAAGTTAACGGACTCAGACAACCTACATATGGCAATCCTATCTTCATATATGTCAAGCAAACATCATAACATATCAAGTCAATATCACAATATCATTATTACAAGGTACATTACTCATATGAGGTATCAATTACAACATCATATCAAAAATGGGCTTTAAACCATTATCGAATGCCCTAAACCCTAACCTCATGGAAGGGTTAACTCCTAAAGTGAATGTACAAGCTGCTAAAGCATGTGTACAGGTAATATAACATCTCAATTGAAATATATAATCTCTTTAAATCAAAGTACAAGTCCTTAAAAGCTCAATGTATAAGTCATTAAGCTCAATCCATAAAATAGCCGTTTTACCTCCATTTTTATTCTCATCTCTTCACTATCACTTGTGATGGGCCGAAATAGTGTCGAGATGCTCATCCTCCATTATGAGAGAGTCAACGGGCTCCTCGGTTGATAAAACGGGTGTGATTGCGACACATGGAGGAAGTCCAGAAATAATAATTTTTTTCAAGGGAATAGAACTTTTCTCGTCATCGTCATCATCGTAGCAAATGGGAATCTTCCAATATCGATCTTTAGCCACACTTGATATTCCGCAATTTGCTTATCTCTTCCTATCTTTGCATATATTGACCAAACCATATCAACATATGATGTCATTTTCTTCGATAATCCATGTTGAAATGGAAGCTCAATGTTGACATTGATGATTGGATTATAACGGAATATGTGCAGGTGGTTAATTTGGTCAAAACCGAATAATAGAATCATAACACGATTAGGTTTGTAATTAATCATCGTTTACATTGAAAACAGTCTCAGGAGGACCCCCTCCATCAATCTCACAAAAATGATATTGAGTTTTGTGGAAAACTCGTGAGTTTGTGGAAAATAATCAAAGTTTTTGATAAAACACGGTCCTGACTTGTAGAACAAACGAGAACTTGAGGTGGACCATCGTAACCATTGAATGGGAATACGTATCCACATAACTCACAAAGAGTATAGGCGCCACTATTGGTGTTGATGGAGGTGGTTACAAAACGTTAGGAAAAATCAATTGACAAAATTAGGATAATCATACAGTATGCATTTCCATCTCCAGAAAAGCAATGTCGGATCGAAACTTGCACAAGTTTAGTGGAGCTCATCACTGTTTGATTGTTGCATGGTTATCACCTTTTCAAGCGGTCAAAGAACGGATAAGTCAAATCGAGCACCGGGACGGTGCTCCGTTATGGAGGGATGGCTGTGACATTTCGCGTTTTCGAGGTCAATATTAAATCTCAACTTAATTTATGTTTTTACTTTTAGTAAAATTATGAGTTTTGCTTTTACCCGATTTAGTAAAATTCTCGTCCCTAGCTTTGAGTGAGCCGTGCTTAGGATTTTATTCCATCCTCGTGTCCTAAGTGGTTTATTATTCCCCTAGATTACCCCAATGAGTATGAATTTTATCTTGGCGTTTTCCCGTTTATCTCGCGTTTTAAGCCTAAACCTCGCGTTTTTACGTTTAAAACTCGCATTTTTACAAATAACCTTCACATATACTTCAAATTAAATCCTACTCAAATAAAAATAAAAAAAAAAGATACCATTTAACCATTTTAAGGCCTATGGCCGGTTTTACTTATCCAACACACCAACACATTCATTTTTCCCATAAAACTTTCATCATTCCATCTCACTTCTCCATAACATGCAAAAATAACCATCCATCTTCAAAACCACTCTCTCCCTCTACCCTTCTTGCTGCTGCCGTACACCATACCACCACAATCACCACTCTCACAAAATTTTCCTACTCCTTTTTATCATTATAACATCATCCTAAAGCCTCTTGCAAAGTTTGGTAAGGATCCATGAAGATTTGAAGAAGTTTAGGGCTTGTTTCTTGGTGATTCTTGAAGCTATTCGATTGGGGTTTTATTGGGGCAATTCTTGGTGATATTTTAGGGCTAAGGAAGTGTTTAATCATTGGTTTTGAGGGTTGCTTTGGTTCGAACCAGCCCTAGCAAAAAGGGTGTTTGTGTTTTTTTGATTCTCTAGCCCTAATCATCTTCTAGTAAGATCCTCTCTTCACTTTTAATCTTTATTTCGTTTTTGAATCATTCAAATGGATGATGGGTTCTGGAAATAATGTGTTTTTATGTTTACTAATGTGTCTAATAATTAGTTATGGCATTGTGTTAAGTCTTAGATGAAATAAAATGATGTTTGGATTGATTTTGGAAAGGGTTATGGGACTGTTTTTACTTCAGTAGCAAAACAGGTTGATTACGAAATTTTTTTGGTAATAAGGTACCTGGGAAATTTGATAAAGATGTTGGTATGTGTCTTAGGTATATGTGGTTAATTGGATAGAGCCGTATCTCCTCCGGATGAGCGAGATACGGTTGATTTACCAAAACTAGGCACTTTTTGCAATGAGTTGGGAAACGGGGTATAACCCCATATTTTTGCACTAACTTTTTAAAATATAAAGTTGGTGCCTGGAGAGGACACTTAGATCTATCATCTCCAAGTGGTCTCACGTTTATAGCATATATAGATTTTTATTTATGGTCATTTTCGTGGAGTGGAAATATTCAGAAAATAAACTGTTTTGACATAGAAGGGTAAAATGGTAATTTCACTTAGGATCTTTGTTCCCCTGGACAGTGAGGACTGGACTTTTAAAAAATAGACTCAAAATGATTTCTGGAGGTGAAAACCTCATGCTCATATGAATTACGGATTTTGATTTATGATCCGACAAAGTTGGAAGTTTTCAGAATTTTATAAATAAAAGTTACTAGACGTAAAACCAAAACGGCTAAATTTGTGTGAGTTGACGGGTAAAGAGTAAAGTAAAAACATGGTATGAATGACATATTCATACAGATTGGGACACTTGAATTTAGGTAAAATTGGTCAATAAAAACTTGAATGCAATGCCATGCTAGATCGGACATAAGTAAAACTTTTATAAAGTCATCATTTGATTTCATCTTCTTTCGCGTAAGTATTAGATTGTTTTTCTAAGTCGCGCCTTTTATTTTAGGTCGCTCTTAGGAGTATTTGTCTTACTTCAGCTCTTATATTACTTGATATTACCGTTCGCTCAAGGTGAGTTCATAGCCCCACCTTTTCATTTTTAATGGTTTTCTTAAACTATTTTTGGGGTGAGAATACATGCTTGTTTTACCGAATAACTTATCGGTTACTACTACATAAGCGTTACATGAATGTTTTTACTAAAGCTTTTGCTTATCTACCACATGATTTCTAATACATGTTTGATACATGCTTGTTTTACCGAATAACTTATCGGTTACTACTACATAAGCGTTACATGAATGTTTTTACTAAAGCTTTTGCTTATCTACCACATGATTTCTAATACATGTTTGATACATGCTTGTTTTATAAACTGGACACAAGAAACTTTATGGTATGCTGGACCCTGTATTTATAAAACCCCGCGAGGGAGATACATGCTTGTTTTATAAACTGAGCACAAGAACTTTATGGTATGCTGGACCCGAATATGATATAAATTGCATGAGTAGCTATTGCCAAAAGACCTCACATCATGAACTGTTAATTGCCTATAATGGGTAAGCGCTAGTACAAGTAAATAGATCTATTGGGTTTGACAGCCCTGTCCGGGGGTATGAATCGAATCCTTTCGAGCACCCAGTCAACGGACAATTTGTATTTAGAATTTAGGTATAAGGCAATAATACCTAGTTATGAGGCAACGTGATTTACATACAAGATATGTGTTAACGTCAAGGCTTCGGTGTCATGAGCTTATTGCAATAGAAACTTGAATAATGGCTTGTCCGTACAACAAGTCACACGATGAACAAAAACTTGTGTTCTCTTTTAACTCTTACAAACTCTATGGATTCACTCAACATTATTGTTGACTTTTAAGCATGTTTTATCTCAGGTAACCAAGGGTGATGGATGCCGAGTACGAGGAGTCTGCGCTAAAGTTTTAAGAACTTGTATTTTGTTCCATTTTATAAAACTTATTATCCATGTTTAATAAACTAATTAAAAAACTACCCTAGGACTAATTGTGTAAAAGACTTCAAGACTAACGGGCTAAAACACTTAACGGGAGCAAGGATTAACGGTAAAACAAACAACTTAAAAACCAAAAATTTACATGAATGGACCCTGAGAACCTTACCCCGACAACAAACTAATGACACAATTTAAGTGAGATTTGAAAAGTATGTTATATCATACGAAAACTAAAAAGAGCAAAGTTGAAGATTAAACTATTTAAGAAAAAATTTCAATTAAAAGAACCTTGTGCTAAAATTCAAAATAATAAGCACAAAAAAGAGGCCACCTTAATCTATAAAGGCTTATATTACAGAAAAGTGAGGTTTTTGGGCTTTATTCTCCACATTAAACAACCATAAAATACTCAAATAAAAGCTTAAATCCAAAAAGGCGACAATGATCAATGAAAGCATAAGATGCTTATATTCAAAAAATGCAAAGAAACTAAAAAGCTTACCTACTTTTATGCTACTTGAAATTGATCATGAACAAAGCACACTCGAGGAAATTAGCAAAGAACACAAAATCCAAGTAAGCTAAAATCCTTAATAAGCGAAACTATAATCTAAAACTTAGGACTTATTAAACTACTTAAAACCTACTAATTAAGCTGTAACATTCAGGACCCTTAAAAGCTGAATTAAACAAATTTAAATCCTAAAAAGATTCAAGTACTGTTTTTTGAGTTTTCAGGTTTTTTATGACTTTTGACAGCTAAATTTAACTAGGAAAATAAGCTAGAAATTGCAAATTAAGACTTAAAATCTATTAAGCTATATTAAAACTCAAGTCCTACAAAGTTTGATAAGCTAAATCCTAAAATTACTGTTCTAAATTAAACTAAGAACACAGCAGTACTAACTGAGGTTAGTACTGCTAGTGTAAAAATTCAACAGTACTTTCAAGTGAAAGTACTGCTGCTGATGCAGTTTGACTTTTAAGAAAAATTAAGCTATGAAATAAACTAGAAAATGAAAACTAAAGCTAAATTCATAATAAGCTATAACTAAACTTAATACTACTGAATTTGACAAGCTGAAATCTAAGCTAACAGTACTAACTTATGGTTAGTACTGGTAGTGTAAAGGTACAGCAGTACTAACTTATGTTAATACTGCTAGTGTAAATCAAGAGTGCACTAAACCAAACACCCCTTAAAAACTATGACAGAATTTGAGAAAAGCTTTTAAGTAGAAATTTAATGAACAAGTACTACATACCAGATAAAAACTAGCTTAAAACAAACTTAGCAATCATGATTAAACAACTGAATAAGTAAAATTCTAAGATCTTAACTAATTAAGCTAATATTTTTGAATTTTATGAGTTTTTATGACAGAAATTAGTAACTAGTGATCTATAACTATTTAAGCAAAAACAGATGAAAACATATAACTAATAAGCACTAATAGAGATAATTAAACACTAATAAGCAAAGAGAATAAGCAGATAAGCAACATTAAACATATAAGCTATATCTAAGCAATTTAAACTGAAATTAGAGAAGAGTGAGAAGAGAAACTTACTTGATCCTTTAGCTAAACAAAAAGGAACCCAATAAAGGCAGCATACAAGCTCCCTAGCTTATTAAATAAGCTAGGGTAAATCCTGGGAATCTCTTCAGTTCAGATCCCCTTCCAAAAAGCTCTATTCCAAAAAGAACTGATAGATTTAACTGAAAATGTTTAGATAAGATTAATACTGAATATCAAAACAGCTCTAATTCACTTCATTAGACTGAATCAGGGGGGAAGGCAGGGTAATGTGACTTTTATTTGTGGAGGGGGGGGGGGGGGAGGGGGGGGGGGGGGGAGGGTGGAGTTTTGTAAAAGGGAGAGGCTTGTGGAGAGATTAAGAAAAACTGAATTTTCATTAAAGAAAGTTACTGATTACATACTTGGAAGAAGATTACAACACATTTTAAGGGACAAATATCATAAAGAAAAATACGAAATTTAAGCTTAAACTAAATTCTAAAAAAAAACTAGATATCGTGTGTGTGAGAATGAGGCCTATTTATAGTGCCAAGCTGAAGCTTCTAGGATCTCTAGCCCTGCTCTCCAAACTTTCAATCCTGGCCAATCATTTCTTCAATCATTTGAGCTTCATTTGTGGCCGTTTGATCAAGCTGTGGACACCTGAGGATTGCCAAGCGTGTCGCATTCCTTGAAAAAATTGACTTTGTGCCTTCTTTTGAGTGTTTTTAGCACAAAAACCCACATAAATTTGTGCTTTCAACCATTGTTGACCCCCTTGCCCAATGATTGGAGAGGCTAAGTAATCCTTTGATAAAGACTGAATTGTCCCAACATTTGTGTTAGAGGAGCTCCAGAAATTGACCTAAGCACCCCTTTAACTATTTGGAAAACCCCTTTGAGATATTTACCACCCCTGGATGGAGAAAACGGGGAGAAAGGAGACTATAACACCTTTGGCGCCCTTATTTCGACAGTTAAAACTGTTGGAGTTTGGGGAGTTTGCATTTTTGGTCCCTTTCTTTCTTTTCCTTTTTTTCAAGTTATAAATAACTTTCGGGATTTGCAAGATTGGCCCTTGTGGCTTCATAAAAGAGGAAATGGCTAGGGATTGTTGAACTTTGCCCTCTTGGCAATTTCAGTCCCTTTCTTTGTTTCCTCTCTTTCTAGTTATAAATAACTTTGAGAAAGTGCAAGTTTGGTCCTTGGAGTTTATATAAAAGGAAAGTGGGCTATGATTTAGGCTTATTAGACCCGGGTAAGGCCCAATTTAGAGGAGGGGACATTTTTGGACTTTTGTGAAAGTTGAAGGACCAAAGTGAAACATTTTGAGGATTTGTCCTTTTGTGTTTGACTTAGTTTGACCATCTTTGACTGACTTTGATTTTTCTTAGCTGATTTTAACTGAGGCTTGACTTTTCTGGCTTCGGCTTTGTACTCTTTTGATTCTCGTGTCCGTGCTTGCTCGTTTTTGACAGTTTTCTTGTGATTTTTGACTTATCCGTACCTGCACATGCAAAACATAAATACAAGCATATTTTTGCCATTTTTGGTCTGTTTTGGGTTTAATTGGGTCATTTTAAGCATAAATGGATATGTGTATTCTACACTTATCAAAATTCCCCAAACTAAATGATTGTGTGTCCTCACGCAATATCACATGCCTTATAACCAAATACCTCGAAACTTCCCCAAACTAAACCTTTGAAAAGTAGCAAAGATTTTTGTTGAGAGAGTTAAGAGATCACAAGTTATAAAACACCCGAATTCCTATTTTCAAAGATTTTTTTTTCTTTTTATGATTTTTCTTGATAATTAACTACCTAACTACAACTTATTTGTGTTGACATAATGTATTGTTTTCATTACCTTTTTGGTAACTTTTAGGATCATAGAACAAAAAGCACAATTAAGTGTCTAAAAGATAACTTCATCATCCCCGATTTTTTCACTTTTCCCATGCTAAGCTTAAAAACAAGATCATTGTCAATTACAAGTCATGACACTAACACTACTCATAAATATTAATTGTGTACTTACTTTTCCTCCCGCAAATCCTACTTTTGTATCTCAAGATTTTACTTAAGTCATATACCCGAAGGCTCTTTAAGACTTGTTTCGATACTTATTAATTCCAAAAATAAAGTGTAATGGTTAAGAACGCAATAATTAGCTCCTAGCCCTTTTCAAAAGATCAAATGTCATCAAGTTAAAGGTCCCATCGAGCTAGCATGATTTGCGTTTTATTAGGCTACTAAGCAAGGCACCAATTCCCTGTCATATTACCCTAAGGCACTATAAGACCATGAATGGACAATCTATTTGCACCATAATACCCTTAGGCTCTTTAAGCAAATAAAAGACAGAAAAATTAAACAACAATAATTATACTTAGTCCTTTAAAGGCGACAACATTGGTCACCAAGCCCTCCGACAAGATTAGCAATCATATTTTTGACTTTGTTAACTTCCTCACCTTTTAGAAGGCTTAACATCGGTTGTGACCGGCAAGATAAGCAAACATTATCAGTCCGATATTATTGAATTCTACTTATCCCATATACCCTAAGGCTCTTTAAGGAATAAGCAAAATATTTCTTAATGTGATACATATAATATGCCAAATTAAGTATTCCTGATGTGTACTCATCCTAATCACAAAGGAACTAAAGAAAACTTCTATTAGCTAATTATTAACCAAAAAACCATACAACTCTATTTATTAAACAATTATATATAGGTGAAACAAGCTAATGGGAGAAAAAGCCACAATTAACACTTATGAGCTTGAAAGAGAACCAACTACTCTACGTTTAATGTCATGACTTATAAATAACACTATCATTTCTTATTCTTCGCAATTTAAAATCTCTAAGAAAGAAATTCGCGAACACTTAGCCTATATAAAATCCAACTCGGCATATTTAAAATCTACTTGAGATTAGCACAAGTCTTCATTTACTAATGATTCAAGTCTAGCATGTTTAAAGTCTACGTGAGACTAGCACAAACTATCATCATTAATTGTTAAGGGAGAAAGCTAGAACTCTACACGTTCGATCGGGTCAAAAATTACTTCTTATTCTTACCAACGGAAAACCTACATTTTTGTCTTAACACTTATATATATATTTTTATATATATTTTTTTTTATATGACAAATAAGAACTTAAAATTTTAAAATTTTTGCTATTTTTGTGGGAAAACGGGTACGTGAGAACAAAACAATAAGCAAGCAACATCAAATCGATAGATTCCCTTCCCCAAACTAAAACGAAACATTGTCCTCAATGTTTAAAGTCGGGTCTCTACGAAAATCTAAGCCGTTTATGAGGTATGCAAAGATAAACGTTAATCGATAATGATGAAAGGATATCGGATCTCCCCAAACTAATTTCACACAAAGGATGAGAAGCTCGAGTAGAACGGGACAAATCAACCGGACACGAGAGGCTTCAGAAATTGTTGGTTCGATCCTACAAAAATCACAACAAACAAGCAACAAACATCGAGAAATCGGAGAGAGTACAAGCCTCTCTCAACACAACACATTAGATAAAAAAAATAGAAAGAAAATAGAAAAGATAAGCATGGGGTGAACTCCCACGAAGCGGCTTGTTTTTGTTCACCGAGTCGCAAGCTCGACTCGATCCCTGAATTTAGTTGTCCTTAGGGAAAGTCTGGAGGTCCGGGATAACCAATGGTGGTGTATCCCCTCCATAGTAGTGCTTAAGACGGTGGCAATTGACTTTGAAATTAGAACCATCGGCATGAGACAACTTGGCAGTGCCATAAGGATAAACTTCGGTGATTGTGAAAGGTCCGGACCATCGGGATTTGAGCTTTCCGGAGAAAATCTTTAATCGGGAGTTGAAAAGCAAGACTTGATCACCAACATTGAAGATTCGGTTCTTTATCTTGGAATCGTGTAGTTTCTTTGTCTTCTCCTTGTAGATTAGCGAATTCTCGTAAGCTTGATCACGAAGCTCGCTAAGTTCATTGAGTTGAAGCTTTCGATGATCGCCCGCGGTCTTTAAATCGAAGTTGGCATGCTTAAGAGCCCAATATGCTTTGTGTTCTAATTCAACTGGTAAGTGACACGCTTTTCCATAGACTAACTTGTACGGAGTACATCCAATTGGAGTCTTGTAAGCGGTTCTAAAAGCCCATAATGCATCATCTAGTTTGTCGGACCATGAGGCACGGTTTTCTCCGACCGTCCTCTCTAAAATTCTTTTGAGACCTCGATTCGTGACTTCAACTTGACCACTCGTTTGAGGATGGTAAGGAGTCGAAAGACGATGGGTGACACCATATTTAGACATAACTTTATCAAATTTGTCGTTACAAAAATGGGTCCCACGATCGCTTATGATTGCTCTCGGAGCACCGAATCGGGAGAAAAGGGATTTTAAGAACTTAACAACTACCCTAGCATCGTTGGTGGGGAGCGCTTTCGCTTCAACCCACTTGGAAAGATAATCGACGGCTACTAGAATATATTTGTTACCCCTAGATGACGGAAAAGGTCCCATAAAATCGATACCCCATAAATCGAAAATCTCACAAACTTGGATTGCATTTTGAGGCATCTCATCACGTTGAGAGATTTTGCCTTGTCTTTGACAAGCATCACAAGATTTGACAAATTCAAAAGCATCCTTATAAATGGTAGGCCAAAGAAACCGGCATCAAAAACCTTCTTTGCGGTAAAGTTGGCACCATAGTGTCCCTCGGTGGGTCCACTGTGACAAGCTTCGAGAATTTCGAGAGCTTCTTTGCCATCTACACACCTTCAGATTATTTGATCCGCACAAGTCTTAAAAAGAAAAGGGTCATCCCAGAAGTAATGTTTTACATCTTTAAAGAACTTGTTTTTCTCTTGAGTAGTCATTCCTTTTTTAATGAATTTCCCCGCGTGGTAGTTAGCAAAGTCGGCGAACCACGGGGTACTTTGGTCTTTGGAAGTTAATACGTTTAAGGTCTCTAAAGGAAAGGTCTCGGTAATCTCTTTTGGATCTAAAACATTCTCGTAAGGGTTTTCGAGACGAGAAAGGTGATCGGCTGCGTAGTTTTCTACACCTTTGGTATCAATTACTTTAAAATCAAATTCCTAAAGAAGTAAGACCCATCGAAGCAAACGTGCTTTGGCGTCTTTCTTGTTGAAAAGGTATTTCAATGCGGAGTGGTCCGTGTAAACAACACTTTTGTTCATGATTAGATATGATCGAAACTTCTCGAAAGCGTAAACTACTGCAAGCATCTCTTTTTCGGTTGTTGTGTAATTCATTTCTGCTTCAGTCATCGTCTTGCTAGCGTAATGAATTGGTCGGAAATGCTTCTCAATCCTTTGTCCTAGAACCGCACCTATTGCATAATCAAATCATCGTCACAAGTGATTTCAAAAGGTTGGTCCCAATTCGTAGCAATAAGAATTGTAGCTTCAGACAACTTCTTTTCAATGCTTGAAAGGCCCTATAGGGAAATGCAATCTTCCGAAAAAAATGAAGGAGTGTTCTTTATTCTAAGAGATTGGTCCCAAGGGTGAGAGATTTTGGAAAAGTCTTTGATAAATCTTCGATAGAATCCAGCATGCCCGAGAAAACTTCGAATTCCTTTAACGGTTGTTGGATGAGGAAGCTTAGAAATTACATCAACTTTGGCCTTATCGACTTCAATTCCTTTTCTAGAGATCTTATGTCCTAAAACAATGCCTTCTTTAACCATGAAATGGCTCTTTTCCCAATTTAGTGCTATTATGGGACTTCAACACGTTTAAGCATTTTGTCTAAATTGGCAAGACATGAGGAAAAAGAATCTCCAAAAACTGAAAAATCATCCATAAAAACTTCCATTGTTTTTTCTATCATGTCGTGAAAAATGGCCATCATACAACGTTGGAAAGTTCCAGGAGCATTGCACAATCCGAATGGCATACGACGATTAATTTGGTATCTTTACACCTTTTAAGCATTCTATCTAAATTGGCAAGACACGAGGAAAAAGAATCTCCAAAAACTAAAAGAAAAACCATCTAAGAAACAATAAAACTCGTTGCCAGCTAATCGCTCTAACATCTGGTCCATGAATGGTAACGGAAAATGGTCTTTACAAGTTGCTTCGTTCAACTTTCGATAGTCGATGCAAACTCGCCATCCCGTGACTAATCTTGTAGGCACCAGCTTGACAACGGTCATACCACCTTTTTTAGGGACACAATGGACTGGACTAACCCATGGACTATCAGAGATTGGATAAATCAATCCTGCGTCAAGAAGTTTTTCTACTTCTTTCTTGATGACGTCATGCATTTTAGGATTAACCCTCCGTTGATGTTGGACTGTAGGTTGGTAATCATCTTCTAAAAGGATTTTGTGAGAACAAAACTCTGGATCTATGCCTCGAATATCTGAAAGTTTCCAAGCAATTGCTTGTTTTTGATTTTTGAGAACATGAATGAGTGAGGTCTTTTCTTCTTGACTTAAATCTTTTGAAATTATGACTGGAAGCTTGTTATTTTTCTCTAAAAATGCATACTCAAGATGCGGAGGTAACTCTTTAAGTTCGACTTCAGGAATTTCATCTTTTGGCTCATAAGAAGTAGCATATTCGACTGAAGACTTCTTTGGTTCGACAACTTTAAGATCTTTTTGAATTCCTGGTAAGTAATCTCCTTGGTTTGGTGAAGGTAATGGATCACTATTGAGAAGTGCATCAAGAATGAGAATGTCACCCTTGGGATTAAAATATGTAGCATTCAAAACTGGTGAAACTGGTTCATCATCGATAGCTATAAAAGCATCGGCTTCTTCAAAGAGTAGAAAATCACTTTCATCAAAAGGAGTAAGTGTTGGAGATGAAGTAGAAACAATCAGATCGAAGTACAGAGAAGGATTATTGTAAGCAATGGAATCGGAAAATCTAAGTACTTCTTGTGAGTACTCTTCACAAGTGACATCAATGAGATCAACTTTCTTCAATGATTCGAGGTTTTTGTATGAAATGAAAGGTGCATCACCACATTTAAGGGTTAACGATTGATCATCATTCCTAAGAGTTATTTCTCCTTCGTAAACATCAATTAAAGCATGAGCCGTCCTAAGAAAGGGTCACCTGAGTATCAACGGTACTCGAGGATCGGCTATAAAATCAAGAACAATGAAATCAGCGGGAAAGTAAAACTTCCCTACTAAAAATCAAGCACAACAAAGTCGCGGGAAAGTAAAACTTCCTACTGGAACATAAACATTTTCAGCTACACCGGTTGGTTTGGAAATTGTATGGTCGGCTAATTCTAAGTACCCATTTTTTGGTTTCAGTAGGCCAGAGATTGAAGCTTTATTTCCAAATGGATAAAGGCATGAGAATTGATACTTGCACCAAAATCTCGGCAAGGGCTAAATAACATCGAACTTTGAAAAATCACAAGGAAGAGAAATCGACCGGGGTCACCTAGCTTTTCTGGAAGCTTTTTTAGGACAACCGCACTACAATTTTCATTCAACGGTGTTTTGGTCAATTCAATTAACTTGTCTTTGTTATTTAACATCTTTTTGAACATCGGAGCAAACTTTGGCATATGAATGAGAGCATCCGCGAAACTTAGCTCAAAGTGAAGATTACGGAAGATTTCCATAAACTTTGAAGCTAGGATATCATCCTTTTCACGAATCTTTTGTTTATTGAGTCTCGATGGGTAAGGCAAATTAGGTTTGGCTTTGTTGGCAACGAAAGAAGGTTCTTCGATTAGCTCTTTGTCTTTGGTATGTTCATGGACAATGAAGAGGTTGGATGTCTTCGTGGCTCGGTAAGCTCGTATCCTTTGTCACGCTCACTTTCTTCTCCACATCGGCGGTTGGAATTGAGGTCCTTCGTATGAGGCACCACTAACGAGTGGTATTATTGCCTGGCTTTTCTTCTAGGATTTGGAATGGTATTGCAGTGGTAAAAGACCCCCCTTTTTTTTTTTTTTTTGAATCTTGAAGGTTGGTTGCTATGATAACTTTGCATGATCCGAGCAAGCATTTTCTGAAAATATCTTGTTTCTTTGAGAATCACTGAAACGTCTTTGAAAATCATATTGGTTTCTTGAAAATTATCCAACTTCATTTGCAAGTTATTCATATTCGCATCATTTGCTTTTAGCTAACTTTCAAAATACCGTTTTTGGACAAACTCCTTGAGTTTTGTTAAAACGGGAGGAAAAGCTGATTAACCAAAGGTTGATTCGTTGGCGGTTGGTATGGTGGTGCTTGGTAAACGGCTCCTTGATTATTAGGACGGTTTTTGAGATTAAAATGACCTCTAACGGTTTTGGTTGAAATTTAGAATGGTACCTTGATAAGGTTTTTTGTTGTTTTGGACATTTGATTGATAAAAACCTGGACGGTCTCATTTGACTTGCCAAATTGGAAGGTTGGTTTCTTTTGAGGAAATTACACAACAGCTGCGGTTTGTTGAAATTGTTGGATATTGTCTTGAAAAACGGGAAAATCGTTTCCACTTCGAGTTAACGGACTATGTTAAAAATTATGATTTTGATCTACCAGTGGACACAAACTTCCGTCACCTGCTTTGACTGGTGCAGGAGTAGGTAAACAACTATAGCTTTCATTTCATTCAGCATCTTGTTCATCTTGATAGTCATCTATCCTCGAAGAAGACGCGGCTATTTTTGCATACGAAAGAATTATTAGAAGGTGAAGAATTAAGAAAGAGAGCATCCGTACTCATCTTGAATTCATTAGCACGACTTCCTGGAGTAAACGAATCTTTTGACTTGCTTTCAATAATCGCTAAACCATTCTTGAGGCATCTTGTCTAAGAAATTACCACCTGCTAAACCAGCAGAATCTAAGGCATCTTTGATCGTTTTTGAATTCAAAGAATTTTAAAAAGTATCGAGTTGGGGAAGTTCCGAGAAGACCATGGGAGGATATAGACGAAGATCTTTAAAACGTTCCATGCTTCGTTGAGGTTTCGTTGGGTTCTTGGAAAAAATTAGTGATTTTGTTTCGGAGGTAAGTTGTTTTCGATGGTGGGAAGAATTGGTTTATGAATTTTGAAACAAGGTCGTCCCATATGAGAATTGATCTAGGAGGTTCCTTGTCTAACCAATCCGGGCTTTCACCAGTCTAGAGAAAAAAGGGAAAAGCAAAAGCTTTACCGAAGTGTTCGGAACTTTTGGATGTCTAAACGTTGAAGTGACCTTGTTAAAAAATCGAAGGTGAATTGTGAGATCTTGTCGAACCGTATAACTTATTTACCTTTGCACAAGATTGGATAGAAGGTTGTTTGGAAGCTCGAAATTGTTAGCATTGATCGTGGGACAACTAAAGCATCCTTCATAACCTTCGATAGGGTGCTTGGTAACATTAGGTTGGGCCATCGTTCGATTGTCGGCCATTGGAACAATGTTTTGTTCAACAATTGGTTCTACCGGAAGATTTTGTTGTTGTCGACGTCTTCGAGATTGCGAACGAGTGCGCATAAAAATAAAAACTAAAAATTAAAAAGCAAAACTTTACACTAATTTTTTATTTTATTTTTTATTTTTTTTAACAATGAATTTTAACGGTTACACGAAAGAGACTTAAACCAAATAATCAACTACTTCACGGTAGCTTTTGAAAATTTCTTTTCAAGGTGAGCCGTACTTGGTAGAGACACAAAAGGCAGTGTTTATCATCTTTGATTACGATTTGGGAACAATTGCAAGTTCACCGGAAATTGAAATGATAATATCTCAATAGAAGATATTATTTGTTGGTGTTCGACTACCAACTTTGTTTATTTTATTTTTTTAATTAAAAAGGAAGATTTTTTATATTTTTGATTTTTTTTATCTTTTACTTATACTAAAAAGAAAAGGAAAATATGTTTTACTTTTTAAATTTTTAAATTTTTTTTTTAAATTTTTGAATTTTTTAAAACAAAAATGAAACTTTCGAGGACGAAAGGATCTTCAAACCAAATCAACAAACATAAAACGTAGGAATCGTAAATACTAATCCCCGGCAACGGCGCCAAAAACTGATTCGCAAGTTTTATACACGTAAAATATATATATAATATAACTTTAAGAGAGATTAAGAAAGTTACCAAGTTACCCTTGATAAAATTCTCTCTCAAAAATATATATAATATAATATAAAATACGTATATTAAACCGGGTAAGTATGATCACCCGGGTCGTTTCCCCAACGACTAGTGAAATTGAAACCACGTTCTAGTTTGGATCCTGATTTGAATAAAGCAAAGATATTTTTGATAATCTATATCTACTTAATAAAAACAATTAAACAAATTCGGGAAACAATTAAAACACGACAAATAGACAAGTAAACTAAATTTTAACCCTAAAAATGTAAACTAAAATTTCACTAAACAAAGAAAAAGTGCCGAAAATTATTAAAAGTAAAAGCCCTAATTTTTATCTTTTTATAAAAGTTTAATTAAACTAATTAAAAATTAAACCTAATTACTAATTAAAACTAATAAACTTAATTAAATTCTTAACTAAGGACTAATGGTGCAAAAAGGAAAAGGACTAACGGGGAAAAACACTTTAATGGGCAAGGATTAACTAAGAAACAAAGAAAATGAGAAAATTACAAAACTTACCCTGAGGCCTAACCCCGACTACACTAATGGTCCTTTTAAAGCTTAAAAATAAGTTGAAATTAAAAAATGCTTATTATGAAAAACTTATAAAAGCAAAGTTGTAAAGGAAGCTAGTGGGAACAAAATTAATAAAGGCTACTTGGGCTGAAACTCACAAATAAGCTCAATAAGAGCTTATCTTAAAACTGCTTACAGAAAGTGGGGTTTTGGGCTTATTTTCACTTAAACAGCTATAAAATGCTCAAATAAAGCTCAAATCTAAAAAGAAAAAGTGATCTAGAAAGCTTATGATATGCTTAATCTAAAAATGCAAAGAAATTTAACCTAGAAGTGCTTTTAAACTACTGAAATTAAGCATGACTTAGGCAAACTCAGGAAATAAGCAAAGTAATACAAAATCCAAATAAGCTAAAACATTTAAAAAGCTAAACTGGACTCTAAAACTTAAAGGACCATTTAAACTAGAAGTGCTTTTTGGCTACTGAAACTAAGCATGAATTAAGCAAACTCAGGAAATAAGCAAGATAGCTCTAAATCCAAATGAGCTTAAAAAACTTAAAAAGCTAAACTATACTCTAGAACTTTTTTGACAGCAAAAATAAGCTATGTAAATAAGCTAGAAAATGTAATCTAAGACTTATTCTATATTAAGCTATAACTAGACTTTAAAATGCTAAAAGATAAGCTATTAAATCCTACAATTACTCGACTAAAAGTTAAACCAAAGGTAGCAGTACTAACTTGTTAGTTAGTACTGGTAGTGTAAATATCAGCAGTACTAACTTGAAGGTACTGCTGATGCAATTTGACTTCTAAGAACAGAATTAAGCTATGAAATAAGCTAGAAAATGAACACTAAGACTAAATTTATAATAAGCTATAACTAAACTTAATCCTACTTGAATTTAAGAACCTAAAACTATGAGTTCCTAGCTAAAATCTAAGCTAGCAGTACTTTCACTAGAAGGTACTGCTGATGGCAGTACTAACTTATAGTTAGTACTGGTGCACTTTTGCACAAGTGCAAAACGAAAGTGCAGGTTTCCTAAGGGAACTCCTGCACTAAAACACACTCAAATGAGTGTATGAACATAATGGAAGCAAGATCTAAGCCTTGGAGGACTTAGATCAACAATTTCATAAGTGAAATTTAAATGAAATTTACCCTGGTGCAGGAACTAAGACAATAAGACATAACTTTTTCAATTTAACAATCTAAACTCTGAAATCTTTTGGAAACTTAATTTCTTAGGAAAACTCAACTGACTCAAAATGTTTGCACAAATTAAATTGACTTTAGATGGTCAAACAAGCTTATGTCAAACACCCCTTTAAGACTATGACAGGTTTGAGTAAAGCTTTTTAAGAGAAATCTAATGAACAAGTACTGAATACCAGACAAAAACTAGCTTAAAACCAACTTAATTAACAAAACTTAACAACTAAATAAGCCTTAATCTAAGATCTATACTATTTAAACTAATATTTTTGGTTTTTATGGATTTTTATGACAGAAATTAGTAACTAATGATCTATAACTATTTAAGCAAAAACAGATGAAAACACATAACTAATAAGTACTAGTAGAGATAATTAAACACTTATAAGCAAAGAGAATAAGCAAATAAGCAATATTAAACATATAAGCTATAACTAAGCAATTTAAACTGAAATTAGAGAAGAATGAAAAGAGAAACTTACTTGATCCTTTAGCTAAACAAAAGGAACCAATAATGGCAGCTACAAGCTCCCTAGCTTATTAATAAGCTAGGGTATAAGTCCTTGGGATCTCTTCCAAGTTAAGATCCCCTTCCAAAAGCTCTAATCCAATAAGATCCATGTAAGATTAAACTGATTTAAGGTTTAGATAAGATTAATACTGAATTCAATAAGCTCTATTTCAGCTTATAGACTGAAAGAGCTTTAAATGAGCTTATTAGCTTATTGAGACAACTTAGCTTATTAAGAGAGCTTATGACTTTAAATGAGAGCTTAGAAAATGAGATTTAAAACACTAAAGACTGAATTTCATTAACTAAAAAAGCTGATTACATTACTTGAAAAAGGAAAAATTACATTTAAGAAATAAAATACGAAATACTAAAAATTACATAAAAACTTGATTAAAAAGAGGACTAATGGTTTAAAAACTAGATCATCATGTGTGTGAAAGTGAGTCCCCTTTTATAGTTGCCAAGCCTGAAGCGTCTATAACCTCTTGCCCTTGCTCCACTAGAACTTTATCCTGGGCCAATCATTTCTTCAATCGTTTGATAATCTAATGTATCCGTTGGATTGATTTGTGGACACCAGAGAATGCCAGAGCTGCATTCTTTTATTTTGACGTTGTGTTAGTTTTTAGTGAGTGAGTTAGCACACAACCCACATAAATTTGCGCTTCACCAGGCTTAACGTGGCATTGAGCTAGAGCTAGGATAAGTATTCCACTTGATTAACTAAATGTCCTTTGCATTTGTGCTTTGATCTTCCTTGAATTGACAACGCACCCCATTGAATTTGGATTGCCCTCTAATCGAAGCAGTAATTTTGGGAACGATGGTGAGACAGTAAATGTTCCCGCTCCTTCTTCACAGTTTAAAAACTTTGGAGTTTATGAGAAGTTTACACATTTGGCCCTTCTCTTTCTTTCCTCTTTTTCTCGTTATAAAGAACTTTCGGAAATTGCAAGATTAGCCCTTGTAGATGAAAATTGGCTAAGGCTTTGGGCTTTGGGGCTTCGGCTTTGTACTCTTCTGATTCTCGTGTCCGTGCTTGCTCGACTTTGACTGTTTTCTTGTGATTTATGACTTATCCATACCTGCACACACAAAACACAAATACAAGCATATTTTTGCCATTTTTGGTCTGTTTTGGGTTTATTTGGGTTCTTTTAGGTATAAATGGATATGTGTATTTTACACTTATCAATAACCGTAGTGTTAGAACTCGTATTTTCTGTATTTTGAAACGTTGTGATGTAATCACTAATGTTTGATGATATGAAATTGATATTTATCTATGATATGATGTTATGATTTGATTTACTTATGCTCTTGCGTCATGCAATTATGGGATTTCCGTGAATATGTATTTTGATCATGTATTTTCTATGTGATTAGCCATAAATTTTAAATTTTATATAATATCGTTAGTAATCTCGCATTACCTAGAAATCTTACCAAGCGTTATATTGTTGTGTTGTAGGAAGATGCCTAACACACGATCTGGAGCGTCTATGACTCGTGAGGAGTTTGAAGAATTGGTTAACCGCCGAGTAGCTGAAGAGATAGAGGCTCGTGAAGCCGTAAGGACCCTTGAACCCCTGAATGAGAATGGGGATGAACTAGAAGGCAAGAACGGAGGAAATGAAATTGAGGAAATGGAGGAAATGGAAATGGAGGAAATGGAAATAGAAATGGGAATCATGGCATGAATTATGGAGGTTTCATGCCGGTGGCTAGAGAGTGCACTTTCCAAGACTTCCTGAAGTGCAAGCCACCTACATTCTCAGGAACTGAAGTAGTTTTGTTTGGATTGTAACCCGCTGGTTTATTAGAAGGAACTGTGATTTAATATCACTAATTGTCCACCGAAGTATCAAGTGAAATATGCTACATGCATACTGCAGGAGAGTGCTTTGACTTGGTGGAACTCTCATAAGAGGACAATTGGTGTTGAGGCGACATATGCCATGAATTGGGTTGAACTAATAAAGTTGATGACAGAAGTGTACTATCCAAGGAATGAAATCCAGAAGATGGAGACTGAATTGTGGAATCTGACCATGAAAGGAAACGACTTGACTCTGCCTATACACCCAAAGTTTTCAAGAGTGATTTGTTGTTGTACTATAAAGTACCCTGATTAAGCAGACAAGTTTAAAGGTTTAAAATAGGTTTTACCACCGGACAGAAAACATACAAGGGAATGTGATTAGCTATGCGAATTCCATCCAAGACTCTAGGATGCTATACGCATTTGCTAACCAGATTGATGGACAATAATTGTCAAGGTTATTCAGCAAAGGAGTGCTGAGAATAAGAGGAGTATGGAAAATAACCAAAGAGGATAACCGTGGATCAGTCAACCGTGCGTTTAAGAGGCAAAATACTAGTGGGCCGAATGTGACCAGAGCTTACACGGCTGGGAACAATGAAAGAAAGGGTATGTTGGATTTCTCCCCTACTACAACAAGTGTAGGTTACACCATGAAGGGTTGTATACTATAAGGTGTGGAAACTGTAAGAAGGTTGGACATCAGACTAGGGATTGTAGGGCTGCTATTGCTCCAAACACTCAGAGTGGCTCCAGTAGGAAAATCCAGCAGGGTGATATTATTTGTTAAATAAGTGTTAAGACCAGACTTTTCAGGAAGGATTGTTTTAATATGTAGACAGAACCGTGGAAACCAGACAAGAAACAAGAATGGAAACAAGACTGGAAACCAGACTGGAGGTAACGAAACTACGGCGAGAGCTTACGCCATTGGTGGAGGAGGAACAAACCCTGAATTCCAAAAACCATGTTTCACGTGTATGTTTCTTTTTAATAAGTCATTTATGCTTCTATGTTGTTCGATTTCAGGTGCGATAGAGAAGTTTTTGTGTCGAACTACCATTTAAGTGTTATTCTTGGATTGTTATACAACGCCGACCACTTTAGAAGACACTAGTTTATGGGGGGTCTTGTAGCGAACCTTGCCGATGGAAAGAATTTTCAGATTCAGAACAAATAATTGTTCTTAGAGGTTGCACTTTAGGATTATTAGGTCAACCTTTCAACATAGATCTAATCCCGTAGAGGCATGGAGTTTTGACGTCATCATTGGTAGAATGGTATGGCGAAATACCATGCGTTATATCGTTTGTGAGTGAGAAGGTTGTTCGTATTCCTTATGGAAATGAGGTGTTGATAATCCGAGGTGATAATTACGACAGCGGAAGTAAGTTGAATATCATATCGTGCACGAAGACCCAAAAGTATATAGAAAAAGGATGTCAAGTTTATCTGGCACAAGTTACGTCAAAGAAAGCTGAGGATAAGTCGGAGGAGAGGCGACTTGAGGATGTGCCAATCATACGAGAATTTCTAGAAGTCTTTCCAGAAGATTTGCCTGGGTTACCGCCGCTCGACAAGTTGAATTCAATCGACTTGGCCTGGTGCTGCACCTTGTAGCATAGCACCGTATCGATTAGCACCAGCCGAAATGCAAGAGTTATCCACTCAATTGCAAGAACTTTCTGATAAGAGTATTTATAAGCCGAGGTTTTCCTCACCTTGGGGAGCACCAGTTTTTTTTGTCAAGAAGAAAGATGGTTCTTTTCGGATGTGTATCGACTATCGTGAACTAAACAAGCTTACTGTGAAGAACCGATACCCACTTCCGAGAATCGACGATTTGTTTGATCAATTGCAAGGGTCAAGAGTCTACTCTAAAATCGACCTGAGATCTGGTTATCATCAAATCAGAGTTCGCGAGGAAGACATTTCAAAGACAGCATTTAGGACTCGTTATGGTCACTACGAGTTCCAAGTAATGCCGTTTGGTTTGACTAACGCACCAGCATTATTCATGACTGATAGAATATGGTGTGCAAACCATATCTGGATAGATTCGTGATTGTATTCATCGATGATATTTTGATCTACTCCAAAAGTAGAAAGGAGCATGAAGGACATCTTAAGTTGATCTTGAATTTATTGAAGAATGAAGAATTGTACGCCAAGTTCTCAAAGTGTGAGTTTTGGCTGTCGAAGGTATAATTTCTTAGTCACGTGATTGATAGTGAAGGCATTCACGTTGATCCCGCGAAGATTGAGGCAATCAAAGATTGGACGTCACCCAAGACACCCACCGAGATTCGTCAATTCTTAGGTTTGGCCAGTTACTACCGACGATTCATCGAAGGCTTTTCAAAAATCTGCTAGACTATGCAAAAGTTTGACTCAAAAGCAATGATATTTCGAATGGGAGAAAAGGGCAGAAGTTGCATTCCAGTTTGTTTGAAACAAAAGTTGTGTAGTGCGCCGATTTTGGCTTTACCAGAGGGAAGTGAGAACTTCGTGGTATATGGCGATGCTTCGCATAAAAGGGTTTGGGCGCGGTTTGATGGTATGAGAAGAAAGTCATACTTATGCTCCGCCAACTCAAGGTCACAAGAAGAACTATACCATTCACGACACAGAGCATGTTGCAGTATTTTGCCTGAAAATGTGGAGACCATTATCTGTACGGTACCAATGCGTTGTGTTCCACTGATCAAAAGAGTTTGGCAACACATACTCGACCAGAGGAGCTGAATAAAGGCAAAGCGACTTGTTAGATTATGAGCGACTACGATAGTGAGTATTCGATATCACCCAGGAAAGGCGAACGAGGTGAGGCTGATGCCCTGAGTCGAAGGAAAGAAGCAAGCCACTACGAGTTCGAGCCTTGGTTATGACTATAGGGTTAAACCTTCCTAAGCAGATTTTGAGTGCTCAATCGGAAGCCAGAAAGGAAGAGAACTTCATCAACGAAGATTTGCGTGGCATGATTAACAAGTTAGAACCTCGCACTACGAACCATTTATGCTTAAACAATCGAAGTTGGATTCCGTTGTCTGTGAATTAAGGGCCGTTGATTAGCATGATCGCGTGATAATCGCAGTATTCCATCCACTCCTGGATCGGATAAAGATAATCAGTACATAAGAAGTTATATTGGTGGCCTAACATGAAAGCAGAAATTGCCACTTATGTCAACAAGTGTTTAACATGTGCAAAGTAAAGAAGAAATATCATAAACCATCTGGTTTGTTGGTCATACAAGATCCACAATGGAAGGGAGAACATAACAATGGACTTGTTACTAAACTGCCGAAGGACAGCGGCTGGACAGACACGATTTGGGTAATCGATGATCGTCTTACTAAATCTGCTCATTCTTGCCTAGAAAGAAGGATGACACGTAGAAAAATGACGAGACAATACTTGAAGGAAGTATGTTCTCAAAGCTGACTGCCGGTATTCGTGATCATCTCGATCGCGATGGGAAAATATACTTCACATTTGGAAGTCTCTACAAAAGCATTAATGTTCTTAGATTAGCATATGAAAGTACAGCCTACCATCCAGATAGCCGATGCCAGAGTGATAGAACCATTCAACGTTATAGGATATGTTACGTGTCTTCTCCTGTGTACTCGACTTTAAAAAAGGTTGGGATAGACACTTACCATTGTAGAATTTTCTGTATAACAACAGTTACCATACAGCATAAGCTGCTCCGTTTTGAGGCGTTGTATAAGGCGCAAGGTCAGGATCACCCATCAGCATGCTGAAGATGGGGACAGTCGCTAACTGCCCAGAGATCATCGACTAGCCAACCGAGATGAATAGTTTCAAATCAAGAGCCATATCCAATCCGCCCCGTGATCGCAAAGAGCTATGCCGATGTAAGACGAAAAACCTCTTGATTTCAGTAGGATAGAAAGGTCATGCAGGAAAGTGTCTCCTTGGAAAGAAGTGATACTTTTACGGCAACGGAAGCTTAACCCTCGTTACATTGGACCTTTTAAGATCATTGCCAAATAGGAACCGTTTTCATATCGTCTAGAACTTCAGAGAAGTTGAGTAGAGTTCATAGTAACGGTTTCACGTCTCGAAATAGGAAGAAATGCATGGCTATGAACCGCTTAGCTATACCTTGGATGAAATCTAAGTGGACAAGACAACGAACTCATTGAAGAACCTGTACGAGATTATGGACCGTGGGTCAAGCGTCCTGAAGTAGAGTCGTATTCCAGATTGTCAAAGTGCGCTGGAACTCCAAGAGAGTTCCTAGTTCACCTGGTATGGTGAAGTCCAAAATGCAAAAGAAATACCCCACCTTTTCACCAACTCTTCACCCGCTGCAGAGGTTGCGTCCTAAGCTTGATGAAAAGCTTCTTTAACGGGGAAAGGAATGTGAAACCCGAAAATTTCCGTTCATTTAGTTAGTCGTTTCCATGTAGTAATTTGAATTTTTAAATGTTTCGTTTAGCTTTACCGTTTAACCGGGAAATTATTTCGTTATTATCTGAGAATTGTCTCTGGGAGCGAACCGGAACACCAAACGTTGTAGTATTTTGACAATATCCGCGTTTTTATATTTTTAAGCAATATTTAAAATTTCGTAATTTTTTGTGATACCGTTACTCGATTCGTTACTTACGTGCTTCGCATTTAAATTATACTTGTACATGTGCATACAAGACCTTTGGAAATTAATTCATTTTTGAGCACTAGCCTCCCTAGAATGTTGGAAGCCATTTGGTCCCCCCCCCCCCTTTGGTCTTGTAACCGGTTATGCATGTGTAAACATGCATAGGATTCAAATTTGAACATTATTCCTAGACATGGTAGCATGAAACTTAGAAAATTACTAGTACTATTGATGATATTGAAATGAAGGATCATTTGGTCCCCTACCTCTTGAGACCTCCTAGCCAAGGCACACACTAGTGTTTGTGTGTGTGTGTGATTATGTTGAATATAACTTTTACTTCTCATCTCGCTTCATTTTCATTCTTACATTCTCTGTGTTTGGGGGGGTGTGGGGTGCGGGGGGGGGGGGGGGTAGGGGGGGGGGTGGGGGGGGGTGGGGGGTGGGGGGGGGGGTGGGGGGGGACGTTTGGGGGGGGGGGGGGGGGGGGGGGGGGGGGGGGGGGGGGGGGGGGGGGGGGGGGGGGGGGGGGGGGGGGGGGGGGGGGGGGGGGTCGGGGGGGGGGGGGGGGGTGGGGGGGGGGGGGGGGGGGAAAAAACACACATACATCTTCCTTCCTTCTCTCTTGCGAAACCTCCTAGCACAACACAAACCAATTCATTTAATCTTGATCATCCACTGAAGATATATGTCATGGTTGATTGTTAGTTCATCCGGGTAATTTGTAAAACACGTTTGGGTGTTTTTGATTTCTCTAATTCACCTTTCGTCGTGTTCTTTGTAAGTCATCTTTATTTTTCATAAGATATGTTATACTTTTGCATTCTGTATGATCATCCTAACAAGTGTACAAAGCGTATCATGTGAAAATCATATCTATTTTTTCTATAAAAATCACAAGTCTCAAAGTTAATATTTTTCTTTATAAATGTGGAAGAAAATAAAAAGTATATTATTTTTTTTGTACTTTTTACTGTTAAAAGTTCAATTATGATTATTTTGATATAATATATATTGGCTATTGCTACGGCTATATCGTTTACTTAAAGATTTATCGTATTGATTTACATATCGTGGCGAAATAGATTAAGTAGATAGTTGGAATTTGTTGAAAGCGTAAGTTTAATGTCGAAGAGGTATAGGTTTAGAACAGATTTGTTGTCGATATTTGAGGTGATGTCGAAATATATCGGATATACTTGCGAGTCAATAAAAGATGCACTTTGTAAAATAGATAGTTTCACGAGTCGAGGTTGATAAAAATGGAAAGTCTATATTTTTAGAAAGGTCATGCCGAAATTTCGTAAACTTTATAAAAGCGTTAAAAAATATACTTTATTATCAACTTATGGTAAATGTAGAAAAACGTAAGTGTCGAGTTTAGGTCAACATTTTTAGTTATCGAGTCAACGTTAATGTGTCGGGACACTAAAAGACGAAATACACTAGGAGACGAAATACACTAAGAGACGAAAGACACTAAAAGACGAAATACACTAGGAGACGAAATACACTAAGAGACAATAAAAAAGAAAGAAGGAAGAGAAAAGGACACTAAAAAGACAAATACCTAGGAGACGAAATACACTAAAGAGACGAAAGACACTAAAGACAAAATAACTAAAAGACTAAATACACAAAGGACGAAATAACACTAAAAGACAAAATACACTAAAGATGAAATTACTAAAAAAGAACGAAATACACAAAAAGACGAAATACACTAAAAGACGAAATATTTTCTAAGATGTTTTGAAGTGTTGCGACTTGTCAAAACTTATAACTTTTGAAAGAACGTCTTAAAAAGGGATACGCCAACTAGTATACACCTATGCATTTTCCGTAAATTCTCTTCGATCCGATATTAAATCAAACGTCCATTACATAGGTTGCTTTTGTATATCATCGTTCGTTACCAAGTGAATTATTTCTAGACTATTCACTACCTCAATTCACCAAATCAAGGTGAGTTCATAGCCCCACTCTTTTACTCGTTTTGAATAAATGTTTTATAACTTGGGGTGAGAAACATTGCTTGTTTTTAAAACTGGACACAAGTACTATACGTGAGATTTCCCTATTTACGTGTTGCCAAAGTAGCGTTTAGACCATTATTGCCCGAACTATCATGAACTGTCAATTTCTTGACCGGAGGACTGGTCGAGAGAGCGTGAGTGAATAAATAGATCTATTGGGATTAATTATCCCTATCCGGGTGAGTGGCACTCACTACCCATTGGGCTCCTGATAAATAAACGGATATATGGTCATAGGCGAAACTGGTTAGGTGGTTTTGGTCGGACACCTTAAGGCAAGCAAATACTTAATAGTAATCTACATGCTATTTTCGTAATTAGCTTTAATGCCATGTGCTTAGTGCAACGAATTACCTTTATGAATTGTAACTGTGTATAACGTTCATACGTTTGAATCTTGTGGTCCACGAAACAACGTTAGAAACTAAAAACCTAAGAATTCACCAACTTCATGTTGACGTTTTAAGCATGTTTTTCTCAGGTGTTTAGCATGGATGTTGTTGCCTGAACTATATGAAGTCTATTGCCCGAACCAGTTTTTCCAGATTTCATCTATGTTATTTTCAATACCGTTGTTGAACTTATTTAAGCTTCCGCATGTTGTCTTTTAAATCGTTTAAATTTGATTGATGTAAAACTTATGATTAGTTTAAATTTATGCAACGGTGTTTATTTTTAAAACATACCCTTAGAGGTCGTTCTTTATGCTTTGTACTTGAGATATCCGATGAACGTCACGCCCCCGGACGCTAAATCGGACGGGACCCTATTTGGGGGTGTGACAATATCAAATAGTAATAATATAGAGTGTTTCCCGTTAGATATGAAAATTACTTGAGGACAAGTAATAGTTTATCCTCCGGATGTCGTATCCCAACGAGAGATGAATTTGAAATCCACAAAAGCATTTTGTTTGATGCTTGAATGTCTTTTAATTTTTGGTTTTTAATTAAAACTAATGAAATCGATAAACTAAATTATACTAATTTACAAATAAGCTAATAAGATGAAGAATATAAAGAAAAATATGCTTGTCATGTAAAAGTGAATAGATTCTTAAATGTGAAGTTTTAGTTCTTAATGATAAACTAATTTCCGTCTAATAAATCGCATCCTCAAAACGTTGGCTTAATATTGAAAATGACTTTTTATCAAGAAATTAATTACTAATTTAATGCCTACTTAATCTTATGGCTTTTGCCCGTTCGACTAAATAAAATACTAAACTAAATAATTTTTGCCAATTATTAATCACTAATCACTTATTAAATTCTACACATAATTCACTAAACACAAATTTACTTAACAAGCATTAAAGTAAACTACTCGCTAATCATTCTACTAAAATAAGCAAAACTTAAACATAATATACTAAGCTACACTAATGAATTGAAAAAGGATAGAAAAAGGAACCGAATCGAAGAGCCGCAAATAAACGATAACCACCCGATTTAATAAGCTAAAGAAAATAATCAAATTCTTTCTAGCTTATTAAATCCTTAAGCTCCACGCCTCATGAGTTGACCGGTACCAAAAGCAAAACAAACACAAACTGTTAAAACTATAACAGTTAATATCAATATGACACATTTGCAATTACCAATTAGGCCCAACAGTTAGTTCCCAAAAACCAAACGCAGGCCCAAGATCCTAACCGTGGCCCAAACTAACTAGCGAGGCCCAATTGATAAACCAAACTAAGGTCCAGGTATCAATTCAAGAATTACTATAACAAGATTTTAATAAAACGAATAAGCCACATCAATTAAGCTCAAGCAAAACTTATCCCATAAGCAATGAAATCTACAACTATAAACTAAAGAGTAATATGAAAAGATGAATTTTAACCTCAACAAATAAGCACTTAAGCAAAACTAAACTTAAGCATAACGAGATCTAAAACAAGAATAAGCTATCAAATATTTAACCAAATAAGCAACAATAATCACTTATAAGCAAACGAAAACAGCAAATAGGAATCTAATTAAGCTAAAAGCACTTAAACGACTTAATTGCTAAAACAAATAAGCTAACTAAATCTCTTGCAAACACTATAAGCTCAATCGAGAACGAATAAGCTATTACACGGCTTATCCGAGTTCAAATATAAGCTAAGAAAAGAAGAAAGTATCAAAAAGTTTAACGAACAGCTTATTAAAAAATGAGCTAAAACCAAAAGCTTATTAAGAACTTATAGAATGAAACTTATAAACAAACAAGTGCACGAAAATAAATAAGCTAATAAATAGCTTATCTAATTCGTTACTTATTGTTAAATAAGCTCAGCCAATAAGCTGTGAAATAAGGACTAGGATAAGCTTATTATTCGAATAAGAAAGGGAAGAAAAGAATTAGGAGATAAGCCAACACAATAAGCACTTTAAACACAAACCTTAATTTCATTAAGCTAAAGAGTACAATAAGAAGATCCAATAAGCTCATAATAAGCTTTTACAATATTGAAATAAGCTAAAAGATATTTAGAATGAGCTACTAAAAATAAAGCTACACTACTCCTACTTACTCTAAACTAATCTAATCTAAATCCTAACAACTTTAAAGTGAGGGGAGTGAGTTGCTTTTATAGCCAAACGTGGGGGGTGATTTTGCCAATTACTCAAAGACCACTGCCTCATGAGTAGCCAATCATTGGCATGATTTGCGTGACCTCGGATTATCAGTTAGATCCCCTGACAGATGGAGGCTATATGTCCTTCTTATTAAGCTTACCTCGTACGTAACATTCTAGTCCTTTGGATTATTTTGCTGTGAATTTGAATGTTTATACAATTTTCCCCGCCACATGTCGTGCTATCATTCGTCCTCCCAATTTGAGTGCTCTGTCACGTGACCATCATGGATTTAATTTCCATGCATGTGCCGCTGACAATGGCTGACGTCATCACCTCTAAAATATTTATTTTCAGATTTAACTTTGGGCTTATATTAGGCTTTAAGGCTTATGCTTGTTTGGGCTGGTCTGGCCCATTAAGTGGGTTACAGGCTTGTCCAATAAAATCTGAGGGCACCGTTGGACTCATTTTCTCGCACTCTTTCCAATGGCATGCTCAGAGAATTTTCATGACTTCATCTTGATTCTGAATAATAAACACTCTTGATTGAAACGAACCCAAAAATACCCGTTTTTACTTTGTTTTCAATCCATAGTACCCGCAAGACATAAAAATACCAAACAAGCATATTTGCAAGATAATTATCCATATTTTAGCATTTTTAGTCTGATTAATAGTGTTTTACGGGTTATAAAGATGTGCGTTTTAGCACACATCACTGGTCAAGGAAATCACTTTGCCTCAAGATGTCCCGAGTACATCCGACCGCTGCCTCATCTAGCTCGAGAATCAAGTCCAACGCTTGATGGAAGCTCACCTTGCTCCGACGCAACCTACTTAAGTAAACAGAATCACTACCCCTTGTGAGACCTGCAGTGGTCCCCACGACACTCAGTATTGCATGAAAAATCCTGAACAAGCCTTTGTGGAATATGCATCCTTGCGAACTGACGGGACGGGAAGTGTGCAGTTCACTACAAACCAAGGACCAAGAAGTTTTAACAAAGCCGCCAATTCTTAGAAGGAAAAGCCAAACTTTAACTAGGCACACGTCCAGACATTTACCAACCCACGGAACGGCTCATTCTCTACCTACTCATTTAATTACCAAACGAAGCTTGAGAAGGCACTAATTGATTTTGACGCTCATCAAGAGAAAAGACTGATGCGTATTTTGCTTTAAATATATTTTGTTCAAGTTTTAAATTTATAAAAACTCGATTACCGATACACGCACTAATAGGCAGAGAACTCGGTCGTATATAGTGCAATAGCTTGGTAAATCCGAGGTCGTCCCAAAAGCTAAGATTAAATGGTGCTAATTTGATTATTGTCAGGTTTAAAAATGGTTTGAAGATTGATTTTAAGAATTACAAAAAATTAAATGCAATAAAATAAATACGTAGAAGATATCAGGGAAAAAGGCGTGTGATGTGTTTCAAAAGCTTTAAATTTATAATGACTGATAGTACCAATTTTATTATAGGGAAACACACGGGTAAAAGTATAACCCACGTATGTAGTATAACCTTTTTAGGTAAGACCAGGTTGTTCCACGGGATTGGGTATTTTAAGAATAAGTTAATAATATTACGAAAAAATACTTATCTTATAGACTGTCATGGATCTAAAGATAATGATTTGATTCAAGAAATAAGGGACATGGTTGCTTAAGAAACAAGAAATATTATGGATAAACTTGAGTGATTCACGAATAAAATTATAATAGATTTAAGAATGTTTAATTACTTAGAAAGATTATCTATTGTTCATAATGAAAAACCCTTTCGGCCTTTATCTTTTATTATGAAAAATGCTTTAAGTGTAATTCGTGTTTGATAATGAGTAATATAAATTTGCTAAACCAAGTTCGTTAGACATGTGGTTTAGCGTTAAACCCTTTTGTACTTGGGTTAATGTTCGTTTACTTAGCCAATCCTCACAAGGCTAAGGTCTAGTTGTCATAGACAAACAACTTTGAAATCAAACACTCAACCGGAGTCTTTCGACCTATATCCGGAATGAGTGGTGATCAAACGAAGATTAAAGAGTCCAAGTTCAAAAGCATCAAGATTATATTATTCATATCAAAAGTTCATTCAAAAAGTCAAGTTTGATCCATAATAATCATGTAGCTCCTAACCAAACATGTTAATATACTCAACAATCATAATAACAACACATATAACAATCATGATAAATCCAACATTCATATTATCAAAAGATAGAAATATGTTTTTACCAAATTCCAAGAGTAGAGGTTCCAAATCTTACAATGCTTTTTAAGAATAAAGCAACAATTGACTATAGTAACACTAGCAACTCCAACTTCCTAAGATTTAACTTCCTTCTCTACCCGAAAAGTGATGAAGGTGATGGTTAACCTTCAAAACCTTCTTAGAACTACTAAAACTACTTAGAACTTATGATTGATGATTGAACGATGAGAATGGGATGATTTACTTCCAAAATTCGTGTCCTATTTATAGCTGAGGATGGGTCATCAGTTGCTGAATTAAGGGGAGTGAAGAGTTGCATAATCATTGCAATCATTTATGATTTTGGAGTATCTGACAGGAAAGTGCGCCGCACTTAAGAAATTGTGTGATGCACTTGGTGATTAATTAAATGGCATTCAATTTGTTTAGAAGTACGCCGCGCAAAATAGATTGTGCGCCGCACTTTGGCTTTAATCATTAACCCCTCTTTAATTTTTCTTCTAGATCCTTCATATAACGACCATTAGTGTTTTTAACGGGATTTCTTTGCATCGTTAGTCCTTTTCTTCACTCTTCGTCCTGATATGAATATTACACAACAAACAGGCAAACTTTGCAATATTTCATGCGTTAACGTATATATTTAGTGTATTTTCGAAGGATAATTTATGTATATTTGGATCGTTATTAAATCCCCCATACTTAGCTTATTGTTTGCCCTCAAGCAATCAAAGCGAAAGAATTTTGTTTGGTAAAACAAATTTATAATCACAAGCATAGATAACGCGACAAAGCAACTCACGAATTTTCATAGATAAGATTATTTTTCACACTCGTTCAATTTGGTAAAATAGATAGTAAACGGAAGTCACTCATACGCGCAGTCATGAAATGTTCAAATTACCATAGGCTTGTACAAAAAACTAAACTTCACCGACATGGCGTAAGCACCAAACATAAACGTCAAAAGAGGTAATTTATTTAGTGATAATATTTATTATTTGTTGAAAAGGGTTTGTAATAAAATCATAATTCATCTTATCCGTAATTTAACCAACTATTCACTTATATCATTCTTCTTTTCTTCTCATATATATGTATATTTTTTTAACAATCTTCACTTGGGGGAAACTTGCTTCCCCCTCCCCATACTTAAGATAAGCACACTTCTTTGCATATAATAGCAACTTTTGAGCTCTTCAATTCGAACGAATAAAATTTCAAATAATTTTATTAAAAATCTTTTTGAACAAAAAATATTGTTTACTTATATTTATATTTTTATCACCTCTTAATCGGTAAACGTTTATAACACGCGAACGTATTTTTATTGTGGTTTCATAAAGATTTCAAGCACAGGTTCTAGAATTAACAAATCACCGGCACACTCATACAATTTTAAATCGATATCAATGCTCCAGAAAATGCGACAAAACTACAAATACACAGCCGTAACGACGGATGAGATATTTGCAATTGCTCATTCCTTAACTCGAGAAAGCTAAAGATAAAAATCATCTTAGGTATCAAAGATGGATACCTGAATCCTTAAGATCTAAACCTCACAATTTTTCTGAGTGGTATAAATATGCTAGTAATGTTATCAATCCAGAGTCAGATTGCTTGAATGTGATCAACAAAATGTTATTTTCAAATATATATATATATATATATATATATATATATATATATATTATTCTTTTTTTTAACCTTTCTTAAAAATTCTAACTTTTCTAGTTTATCTCTCCCCCGTACTTAATATGAGCATTGTTCTCAATGTGAAAATATTATAGAGAAAAGATAAAATGGAAAAGTGAAATATACTTTTCAATTGTGATCGATATTCTGAATATTTTCTTTATGCCATTCGTCTCACCCCTTTTCTTCCTTTACCTGTTATGAATTCAGACATTGCATAGCACGCAAAAAGTAATGATATTCCTAATAGATTAAGTATGATAATATTGTTTTTTTAATGCCAACAGAGGCATTTTACACACCATAATAATAATAATAATAATTGTTTTGAAATTGTTTTTAAAACACACGTGACCCAAACATGCGGTCACGTAACCAACTCGTGTCATCTCGACACTACTCGTCATCATCTTGCTGTTGCTGCGGCTGGTACTGTGGTGGTGGAGGTGAGTACTGCTGGTAGTACTGGTCATACTGTGGCTGAGCGTAACCAGGTAGGTTGTAGGCTCCCTGTAGTGGAACATTATAAACCCCAGCCATATGCTCAAACACTCCATGATATCTGTCCCAGTGATATGACTGTCTATACTCCATCCGCTCTATCGCATCCTGGCGTATCTCCATATGACCCATCCTATCATATAAATCTTGCATAGATGCTCTCGGAGGTCTAGGAATACCAACTCTAGGCACACTTGGCTATGGATCTTCAGGAATAATTTTACCATTAGAATCAATCAAATCTCTAAGTGTAGTTGTATCCAAATCCCTACAATAAATTAGAGCACTCAAGCTCCTCACCACATCCTCAGTCAACACCCTGCATTTCCTAACAAGCTTTGAAATAAACTGACCATAACAAATTTGACTCTCTTTCTGAGTCCCAACTCCTTTCTTCTTCATCTATTTTACAATCACCCGATCCACATTCGCATATCTATTTTGGTGTCTAGCATCAAACATACTCAGAAGCCACAAGTTATTCTTTTGCACCTTATCATACCCAGACGTCCTTTGACACAAACCATAAGTGATCATTTTGTGGATCACCCTCAAAATCGGGTTCCTGATAGTAGAAGTATGACTCCTAGACAAACTAAGGTTATCCTCTCGACTAATGCTCAACCAATAATTCGTAGCATTAAAATTATCATCACTACGTAAACCTCCTTCAAAGTAAACATTAAAACCATCCTCCTCTAGCTCAACTGCTTGATATAACCCCAATCTTCGAGCAAACTCCAATAAGGTTAAATTGTGGGCACGTCCACCAAGTCTAAACTTGATGATCTTCTTTGACTGCAATTCATCATCAGTGCACACTTCATCAAACTCATAGGTAAAATAAAACTCATGGCAAAGTTCGGCATAAATTGGCTCATTGATATTAAAAGCTCTAATCCAAGCCACCGAAGTAAATATCTCTTCCTCTGATTCAGCTTCACGCACCCTAATTCTCAACATTTCATCAATTTCTCCATCATAACACATTCAGTTTAACACATCCCAGATTACGATACAAGGTGAGTAAATGTGTCTGCGAAGCAATTAGGCCAATCTAGTATTGTACCTAGACTTAACATCTCTGCTACATCCTTCCCATAGCAAAAACTCATGGTGAACTTGTGGAAGCAATACCTCTTCCACGGTTTCATGTCTTGAGCGTTTGGATCGTGATGATCCAGCCTCATCATCGTTTGTTCCCATAGTCTACACATTAAAAACAATCAACAATAAAGTTATAGTTATGTTAGAACGATTTAGCACGATTGGTCATAGTTTTGATGGTTTTTGAAACATTCTGTTACTTTCTGAGGTAGAAAGTGCGGCGCACATCCCTGAAGTGCGGTGTACTTTCTGGAAAACAAGGGTAAAGTGCGGCGGTTTTAAGTAAAAACTGGCGTACTTTCTGGGCTGAAAAAGGATAATTTTGAATTTTTATGATTTTTTAATAATTAATTTTAAATGTAAATTCATAATATGAACAGTGCACTTTCAGATTTAATCAATATCAAGCATGCATGAGTTAAATAATTCCTAAATATCATAATTCTAAGGGTGGATTGCTCATATAAAACATGGATTAACGTTTTGCTAATCTAATTACACTCAACCCTAATAATCAAGAAATTAAACAAATTAATGATAAACAAGTCTAAGAATGGAATCAACATACTCTAGGCATGATTACAAGGTTTATGGATTGATTTTTGATACTTTTTCCTTTGTTTTTGTTAGAACCCCGGCGGTTTTGTGTTTGAGTGTGTATGATTTTTTTTTTTTATAATGGGTTGAAATCGTGTTTGGGAAGTTGTATCCAAGAAACTTACGAAAAAGTACGGCGCACTTACCTAAAGTGCAGCGTAATTTATATATATATATTTTACATAATCTTACATTACACACATAATTTAAACATAAACTCAATCCATCACATTAGCTTAATATTTATATATCATATATCGGATTAATATCCGTACATCAAATGTATTCCATTATGGATTTATACATATGATTTTATTTTCTTAAAAACATAACATAAAAAGTAAAATGGGAGTATATATCTACTCTTTTATTCCAAGTTGATCTAGTATTTTATTCCATAAACCAGTTGGGTGACATGATATCACTCAACTTGTGGTACTTTGATAGTTTTCGGTCCGTTTTATTTTTATAAACCCTTGTAGATAGATATTCCTATATGAATCAGTTAGTCTTATTTCCATACGCCACTATCTTGTCGCTTCTTCTTCTTTAGTATACGAGCCCTTATAATCAGGCTTCCAGTTGACTTGTTTTAATGGCACGGGTAATGAACCAAGGAAACTAACTGCTTTCTTCCAAACACTAATTTTTCAGAACGGGTTTGTTACTGTTTATATGGCTGATGATCGATCTTCCAGATCAGTACAGTTTAGATATGGAGTAGGTCTCGGGCCATATATTGGTGCTAAAAACTTATTTCTTTTGATCACGTATTCCTCCTCATCATCACTATCACTCTCAACTGTTCTTAGAACATCGAATCTCACAACTCGGAAGGTTTGATGACAGATTCCATCAAAGGTTGAGAATATTCTTTCTGAGGTGTTAAGTATGCTACTCATCGTATGAAGGAATCCCCTACCAACCACAATTGGTGCATCACGGTCGATTGGTATATCCAGGATAAGGAATTTAGAGATTATGGTAGTTACTCATATTTGACAAAGAACATTAGAGAGTTTTCCCATAGCTTCCGCCTGGGTATGATTTATCATTGTGATTCCCCTATCAATCTTCTTCATATCTTCTCTTCCTAACGTTTCAAAGATTCGATAAGGCATGGTGTTAATGTCCGATCCAGTATCTGCTAATGCATTTTTGTTAACTTTCCCCTCCAATCTTATAGGAAATATAAATGCACCAGGATCGTCTTTATCCTTCATTGCTTCACCTTTAATTCTTTTTACTGCTTCTTCATCTTCTTTCACAGTCTTCCCATCTAATTCCACCTTATATTTCCAAATTTCATCGAGTATCTTCTTATATTTGTCATTATAGGCCATGGCCTCGATTACAGGCCTCTCTTCTTCTAACAATGCATATCTTTGGCTAATTCGTATTGCCAATTCCTCTTTTTCCTCCTCTTCCTGAGTCAAATGTCTCCCAGCTGACGAGGACGGTCCAATATCTTGATAGAATAGATTAAGGTTCTCCATTGCTCTTTTTTTGTTATGGTTGCTCTTCCCCATCTTGCATACAAATGGAAGAAGTTCTTCTCCAGACTTTGGCACATCATCAAAATTAAAATCTAGTAATTGATCCCAATCGTCTGAGCTCTTTCCTGTTTTCTCGGATTCTTCCTCAAATGGATCCGGTTTGGGATAAATAGTGATCACCCCGTTCCTGAAATTAATAACTCCTTGAGCTAGTCTCAGGAATGATCTTCCCAAAATGACTCCAGGCTCAAAATCATCTTCCTCAGGATTTATTATGAACTTTATAAAGTAGAGCTCTCATTTCAAAGCAACAATTAGCTCTTTTTTAACCAACCTTTTTCCTTTCTTCACCTCATAGTCTAAACATAACTTAACCGCAAATTTATTTGATATCATGTTCTCATCAAATGCTAAGTTAACTTCTCTATCAAATGCTTCCAAACCATTTCCGAAACATGGTGCAATGTACCGCTCACTAATCTCATCCGTCTCTATCATGTAGAAACTGAGTGCATTCATGACTTTCTTTCCTTTACTGACAGATGTGTCTTGATACTCCGGAGAATTCCAATCTCCTGATCCTTCAACTTTGTCACTCGATATTACGATCACATCGTCTCCTAAGCAAATCTTTCTGAGACTTGAATTTGGGTCCATAATTCTTATAGAATAAAACATCATTAAAATAACTATTAGTGAGTTAGTTAAAACAAATAACAATAGCTTTTTACACTTACAAATTATCAGTAAACAGATAGAATTTTAATGCAAGAAACTTTTGTTCGAAAATTAAGATACAATCATTCTGCTTGGTTTTAGGTAGGAAAGTGTGGCGCACTTCAAAAGAAGTGCGGTGTACTTTATGAGTTTTAAAGCTTTTATAATTTTTAATTTTTTAATTTTAATTTTTATTATTTTTTCTACTTCCTAAACATCTATTGATTCTAAATGGACTCAGGCATCAAAATCATCTTCCTCAGGGTTTATGATGAACTTCACAAAGTAGAGCTCTCCCTTCAAAGCAACAATGGCCACTTTCGTAACCAACTTTTTTCCTTTCTTCACCTCATAGTCCCAAGCCAAAGTTAACCGAATTCATTGGATATCAGGTTCTCTTCAATGCTAAGTTAACTTCTCCCATCAAATGCTTCTAAAACCATTCACGAAGATGGTTGCAATGTACGCTTCACTAATCTCATCTGTCTCCATCCTGTAGAAACTGAGTGCGTTCATGACTTTCTTCCCTTTACTAACAGTTGTGTCTTGATATTCCGGAGAATTCCAATCTCCTAATCCTTCAACTTTGTCACTCGAAATTACGAATCACTCATTCCTATGAAACATCTTTCCGAGACTTGAATTTGGGTCCATAATTCTTATAAAATAAAACATTATTAAAACAACTATAGTGAGTTAGTTAAAACAAATAACAATAACTTTTTACACTTACAAATTATCAGTAAACAGATAGAATTTTTTAATGCAAGCAACTTTTGTTTAAGAATTAAGATACAATCATTCTGTTTGGTTTCAGGTAGGAAAGTGCGGCGCACTTCAAAAGAAGTGCGACGTACTTTATAAGTTTTAAAGCTTTTATAATTTATAATTTTTATATTTTTATTTTTATTATTTTTTATATCTCCTAAACATCCATTGAACATGGCAAATATCAGGTTTTTAAACATATTAATCATCATATGGTTTTTATAATTTTTCTTAATTCTTTTATTTTTATTTTTATTTTGCATGTAATCAAAATTCAATAAGCTACAACTAGCAACTAGCAAACAAACATAAAAAATATTGGGGGGGGGGAAATCTAAAAAAGGCAATGCGTAAAATAGTTCTTTTTGATTTTTTTCATTTTAAAGCATAATATGCTATAATACAAAAATTTAAAGATTATGAATACAAGGAATAATTTCCACATTTCCACAATGGTTAAATTACAGTTATAGGGTTTGGGGTTTAGTGTTTTTGGTTTTTTTCTCTCTTTAAACTGATTTTGTTTTTGTAAAAGGAGCAGGAAGTGCGGCGTACTTGGTATAAGTATGGCGTACTTTATGAATTTTGCAGGAAAACTGGCGCACAAAAACTTTGTGTGGCGCACTTTCTGAAGAAATCTTAGTCAATTTGCCAGAAAACTATACGACGAGTTTGAAAATTTTGGTTTTTAGAATTATAATGACTAATTCAAGAATAGAATCAATCCCCGACAATGGCGCCAAAAACTTTGATGTGTTTCAAAAGCTTTAAATTTATAATGACTCATAGTACCGATTTTATTATAGGGAAACACATGGGTAAAAGTATAACCCATGTATGTAGTATAACCTTTTTAGGTAAGACCAGGTCGTTCCACGAGATTGGGTATTCTAAGAATAAGTCGATAATATTACGAAAAGGTACTTATCTTATAGACTGTCACAGATCTAAAGATAACGATTTGATTCAAAAAATAAAGGACATGTTTGGTTAAGAAACAAGAAATATTATGGATAAACTTGAGTGATTCACGAATAAAATAATAATCAATTTAAGAATGTTTAATTACTTAGAAAGATTATCTATTGTTCATAATGAAAAACCCTTTCGGCCTTTATCTTTTATTATGAGAAATGATTTAAGTGTAATTCGTGTTTGATAATGAGTAATATAAATTTGCTAAACCAAGTTCGTTAGACATGTGGTTTAGCGTTAAACCCTTTTGTACTTGGGTTAATGTTCGTTTACTTAGCCAATCCTCACAAGGCTAAGGTCTAGTTATCATAGACAAACAACTTTGAAATCAAACACTCAACCAGAGTCTTTCAACCTATATCCGAAATGAGTGGTGATCAAACGAAGATTAAAGAGTCCAAGCTTAAAAGCATCAAACTTATATTATTCATATCAAAAGCTCAATCAAAATTCAAGTTTGATCCATAATAATCATGTGGCTCTTAACCAAACATGTTAATCTACTCAACAATCATAATAACAACACATATAATAATCATAGTGAATCCAACATTCATATCATCAAAAGATAGAAACATATTTTTTTCCAATTTCAAAAGTAGAGGTTCCAAATCTTATAATGCCTTTCAAGAACAAGACAACAATTCACTATAGTAACACTAGCAACTTCCTGGAACTTTTCTTCCTTCTCTACCCGGAAAGTAATGAAGGTGATGGTTAACCTTCAAAACCTCCTAGAACTACTAAAGCTACTAGAATGGATGATATGATGATTGAAAGATAAGAATGGAATGATTTTGCTCCAAAATTCGTGCATTATTTATAGCTGAGGATGGGTCTTCAATTCCTAAATTAGGGGGAGTGAAGAGTTGCACAATCATTGCAATCATTTATGATTTTGGAGTAACTAACGGAAAAGTACGCCGCACACAAGAAATTGTGTGCCGCACTTGGTGATTAATTAAAGGGCATTCAATTCGTGTAGAAGTACGCCGCACAAAATACATTGCGCGCCGCACTTTAACTTTAATCATTAACCCCTCTTTTAATTTTTCTTCTAGATCCTTCTTGTAATGACCGTTAGTGCTTTTAACTGGATTTCTTTGCATCGTTAGTCCTTTTCAGCACTTTTGGTCCTGAAATGAATATTACACAGCAAACAAGCAAAACTTTGAAATATTTCATGCCTTAATGTATATATTTAGTATATTTTTAAGGGATAATTTATGTATATTTGGAGCATTATCAGTTAGTTCACCCATCATACTCATTTCATATTTTTTGGTCATTAACTTGGCAAATTGTTTATTAAGTTTAACACTTGTTGACCTAAAAATGATATCATCTACATATATCTGTACTATAATGACATCAGTCTTAGTTTTATAAGTAAAAAGAGTGTTGTTAATTGTACCTCTAACAAACTTGTGCTGAAAAAGAAATGTTGAAAGAGTTTCATACCATGCTCTGGGAGCTTATTCCAGCCCATACAGAGCTTTGTCCAGTTTACATACATGGTTTGGGAATTCACTGCTTTCAAATCCAGGAGGTTGTTATACATATACTTCCTCTAAAATTTTACCATTCAGAAATGCACTCTTCACATCCATCTGATATACCACAAAACCCTTGTAGGCTGCATAAGCAAGAAAGATTATGATAGCTTCCAGTCTTGCAATAAGTGCAAAGGTTTCTTCATAATCAATTCCTTCCTGCTGATTATACCCTTGAGCAACCAGCGTTGCTTTGTTCTTTGTGACAACACCTTCTTCATCTATTTTGTTTTTCCAGATCCATTTAGTCCCAATGATGGTTTTCCCATGAGGCTTAGGAACCAAGGTCCAGACCTTGTTTCTTTCAAATTGATTTAGCTCCTCTTGCATTGCAATTACCCAACCTTCTTCTTCTAGAGCTTCAATAAGCTTCTTGGGTTTAATTTTAGAGAGAAAATTAACATATAAACACTCATGTGCTGAGGTAGCATCTGAATCTCTGATCCTGCTTCTGGTTGTGATACCAGCTAGCGGTTCACCAATGATGTTGACTAGTTCATTGTATTTCTCTCTTGACCATCTATCTTGTGGAATAGGGTTTTGAAGGATAACTTCAGCTGATGGTGAGATGATTGAAGCTGGTTGAACATCACTGGTTGATTCACTTAGGACATTATTTTGAGGTTCAGCAGACTCAAGGATGTCAGTTGATTTAGCATAATCAAGTTTATGGATAGCTAGAAGATCATCAGCTATGGTAAACTCAGGTGGCACTTTAGAAGTAACAGAGTTCTAAAGAGTGGGTAAGACAACTGAAGTGATGTTTTCATATGCAGAAACATAGGGAAAGTACTCAATGTTGACAGAGCATTGAGTATCCTTAGGCCTAGGTTAAATGAAATCATCATCAAGGAAGGACCTATTTTTATTGAAGTTGATTGCATAACCTTCTGTGCTGGTTTGAGAGATAGCTTCATCATCTTCACTAAAAGTAACATGAACAGTTTCTTCCATTTCTTTTATTCTTATGTTGAACACCCTGAAATCCTTGGCCACTAGAGAGTAACCCAGGAAGAATCCATCATCAGCCTTTTCATCAAACTTTCCTAAGTGGTCCCTGTGATTGTAAATGTGAACAAGACACCCATACACATGGAAGTAGTTGATATCAGGAGACCTTCATCTGAACACATCATAGGCAGTCTTCCCAATGCCTTTTCACTATGATGGATCTATTTTGAGTGTAGCAAGCAGTGTTGACAGACTCTCCCCAGAATTGTTTAGGGAGTTTTGCACTATTTAACATAGTTCTGGCTGCTTCAATTAGTATTCTGTTTCTTCTTTCAGCTACACCATTTTGTTTAGGGGTACAAGGAGATGAGAAATTCTATGAGATACCCTTTTCATCACATAATTATTCCAGCTTGTGATTTATGAACTCTATTCCATTATCACTTCTTAGCTCATTTACCCTCACTTCATTGAGGTTTTCCATCTTTCTGATAAAAGACATAATGCAGTCAGCTGCATCACTCTTTTTCTTAAGGCAAAATACCCAGGTGTACCTTGAATATTCATCTACAATGACAAGGGTATATTTGTTGTGGCTGATGGTTTGAGGTTTGACAGGTCCAAACAGATCCATATGAAGGAGATGTAAGGACTTGTTGATGGAAAATGATCTCATGGTTTTAAATAATGCTTTGTGATGCTTCCCTTTCTTAGAAGCTGAACAGTTTTTATCTTTGGAAAAGGTCAGAAAAGGAAGTCCAGAGACAAGGTTGTGTTTAGCAAGGTTGTTGATGTTTTTGAAGTTGAGGTGAGACAGTCTCTTATGCCAGAGCCAGTTTACCTTTGGAGAGGCTTTGGCAAGAAAACCGGCATTACTTTCCTTGTTGAAAGATGACATATCTATGATATAAACATCCCTTATTCTTGGAGCAATGAGAACAACTTCATCATTTTAGTTGAAAATGGTTTCTTGAGTCTTTGTAAACAGAACCTTGAAGTTAGCATCACACAGCTGACTGATGCTAATTAATTTATGCTTCAAACCATTCACATAAGCAACCATAGTAAAAGTGATTCCATTACAGTTAACTAAGCCATATCCTTTAGTGTCTCCTAAAGAATCATATCCAAAAACTACTTTAAGACTTGGCTCCTTTGAATATCTGTGCAGATATTGTTTCACTCCTGTCATGTGTCTAGAACAGCCACTATTTAGATACCATACAGACCTCTTTAAGTAATCCTGCACAGACATTTTCACATAGATTAGTTCCTTTTGTGAACCTACTTTTTAGTAGGTTCTAATTGCTTGATAGCAACCCTTTGTTTCCTACTGTTTCTTAGGTTCTTTGGACAATCAGCAATCTCATGAGCTATGCTCCCACAAATTTCACACCTTCGATAAAATTCACAGTCATCTGGGTGATGTTTGTTAGACCTATAATATTTACACTCACTAAATGTTTTGAACATTCTAGTAGTTCTAACAGGTGTGTACTAAGATGTGGATTGGCCTTTCAGCTTTTTTAAAATTTCCTAACGGCAGCTTGTTTAGTGTGTTCCTTAGTAGTGTGGGAGATTGAGCAATAAGTAAAACACTTAGGTTTTGAGTAGCAATCATCAGAGAGATGATTCCTCATCCCACAATGTTTACATGGTCCATACTAGACCTTTTGCTTAGGGGTCTTTGAACTGCAAGCCTGATATACTAATGAAGAAGTGTCTGAAGGGATCAAAATTTGGTTCTTGATACCTTTTACTTCTTCCATCAGAGTTAAAAGGAGTTGCTCAGTTGATGGGAGAGCATTCTTATCAGGACATGAGTTTTGGACAACTGGATGCTTAGATTCAATCCTTTTCTTAATGATATAGGTTTGTGACACTTTATTAGAAGATTTTTTAATCTCTTTAGAAGTAGTATTAAGTGTCAAATCAGCCATGTTAACAGTAAGGTCAGATAATGAAATAAGACTTTTAGAAGCACCAGATGGATCTACCCTAGTCAACTTAGGAAGAGGGGGCAGAGGTTCCTGAATGTCACTGTCATCCTCAGAGTCAGAGGTGATCATAGGAGCAGACTCAGATGTGGATATATCAGCCTTGGTGAACAGAACTTCCTTAGAGAGGTTGTTCTCTTTTCTCCTACCTTTTCGTCTAAGGGATTTGACAATATTGCCAGGTATTTGCTCAGACAACAGTTGGTCAAGGGTGACTTTGCTACATGTCTATTTTTCAATGACCCTTTTTAGTTTAGAGATCTCATCCTTTAGAGATTCATTTTCTAGATTGACTTTAATGACCTCATTCTAAAGGGAACAGTTAATAGACACAGAATTTTTCAGATTACTCAGTTCAGACTTATATAAGGACAATTCTTGCTTAAGAAGATTATATTTGTTAACCATGTTTTTTCTCTGATCCTCTATATAAATAAGGTCAACATGAGTGTAATCTAAGACATGTTTTCTATCATCATAATTCATCATAGACAAAAGTCTGTGTACCTTTTTCATAGTGATGTCAACCCATTAACCAGACCTTGCATCAGCCTTCCCCGCCTTCCCCACAGAAGGCTCATCTTCAGCAATTGCCATAAAATCTCTAATCCTGGTGGTTCCTTCATCCTCTGAGGACACAGATTCTTCATCCCAGTTAAATGACTTAGCTATCAACCCCTTTTCACTCTTTCCCTTGTCAATCTTCCCTTTTTCACTCTTTCCCTTTGTTAGATCGTCAATCCTTTAGGATAGGACAACCACTTCAGCTTTAAGTCCCTTGTATTTTCCCTTGTAGTCTTTTTGATAGTTTTCGGTGGTATGGGAAGTTGAAGGGTGGTGTGTATGATTTGAATTTATTGAAAGAGTTATTTGTGGATGGATAGGGTGGAGTTGATGTTTTGTTTGAATGGCAGTCCTTTTGAAAATACCCAGTTTTCCCACAAGCAAACAAGTTTCTTTAGTTTTGTCTATGGGTTTCCTAGCAGATCTAACCCTCCCAGAACTTTTGTAGAATCTTTTCTGATTTTCAAGTAGAGCTCTTTCATGATACTCAACATTTAAGTCAGCCATAAATTCATTGCTGGTCCTCTTCAACATCTGAGTCACTGTCCTAAAATCGTGTGTTAGAAATCAAGGCTTTTGAGCTTGAGGCCTGAATTGAAAATATTTGTGTCTCTGACTTATAGATTTAGTCAATTAGACCTTCCTCATAGTTGTACTTGCCATATAGTGTAGCCAGACTATCATTTTAATGGACTTATTTGCCCTCTGAGTTTGATTCATGCTCAGCCATTTTCTTGGCAGGCTATTAACAAACGTGGCATTGACTTCGGCTTGAGGAATGGTAACACCATTATTTTCAAGGTCATTTAACAAACATTTTAGCCTTGTGAATGTTCCTATTACTTTTTCACCCTCAAGTGATTTAAAAGCATTGAACTTAAGTCTTAAGGCTGCAATCTTTGTATCTCTTGTATTAAATGGTCCCTCATGAGCTAGGATGAGATCATTCCACATTTCTTTAGCAGTTTTGCACTTAATGACAGATTTCATAACATCATTTGGTAAACAAGATATAATGATACTTTTAATTGTTTATCTTGATTAGCAAGATGACTCTCAGCATTTGACCATTGATTTTGACGTTTAGGTAAGGGATTTTCAGTAGTGGACAAACTTGACATAGGTACAAATGGTCCATCTTTTAGAGTTTTCAGAAGATAGGGTTCAAGTCCATCTAGGAATACCAGGAACCTAACTTTCCAACTCGTGAAATCCTCTTTGTCAAAAGCAGGAACATTTATGACATGAGACCCTCCTCTTGAATCAAGAAGTTGAGGGAGGTTCTCATCAACAACACTTTGAGACACATTTGTTGTGTTTGTAGTGTTGATAGGGTCAGTAGTTACAAGCATCGTGTCAACTCTATTAACATAAGGCTACCCGGATTACCAGAACTTGCACCAAAAGGTGGTGGGATAGGTAGTATGGTTCCAGACATGATTGGATCTTGATTTGTTTAAAACAAAGAACAGTTTCTAAAAGGTTTTATAAATCAACATTGCTCTGATACCAATTGAAAGTCCCAAATACTCCCTCTGTCCTAATTTATTTGTCCCTGTTTGACTTTCTAGGTCTTTATTTATCAACTTTGACTTTTAATATTTTTATTTGTGTTATTTAGTATTTAATGAAAAATATATGAATGTATTGAGTTTTAAATGTATATTTCATTGGTATAATTTTCATCAAGTATTATATAACACAAACAAAATTATTTAAGATCAAAATTAATTAATAAAGACTCAAAAAGTCAAAAATGGACAAATAAATTAGGACAGAGGGAGTAACACGTCTATATGGAATATAACACTTATCTAATGTAAATAACACAAGTAATAACTTTTCAATCGTGTAATGCTTTATTTATTAAGAAACAAAGTATTACAATGTGCTATGGATCGCACAGGTTGAATGAAAATGTATGATTACCCTTTAAACAAGTAAACTTAATAAAGTATCAAGTTTACAAGTGAACTTATGGAGCTAGCTGATAGGATCAGAGGTCTATGATGTAAGTTCGACAAATGAGTAAATGCTATAATAACAACAATAAAAGCGATAACATTTACTCCTTATAACATTCTCTATTTATACAAATACGAGGTTGCGTCCTTAGTGGGGGTAGTTGCAACGTGTCAAGATTCTAGTGGAGGACGTACAAGGCATTTAATGTACGTCCAATCTTGGGAACTACCCCCCATACTTTAATGAACAGTTTTGTCAACTGTTTACTACTTTTATCAACTTCGTACTTGGTACATACAACTCAAATCACTTTTTGTCACGCCTTTAGGTGATATTGAGTTTCTCGCCTAAACATCAGAGAACACTTTAAGCTCAGCTTGTTCTTCTTTAAATGGTAATAGGAAAGTCAGAGTATTGCCACCTCTGACTCACCTTAGAACCTCAACATATTCCTTCTACATACCAGCTGATATCCATCCTAGCTGACGAGTATATCTTCAAGTAATCTTCGACTTCCTTCACGATGTCTTTGACTCGAATACGTCTGATGTTGCTCTTTGAGGCTTTGCACTCAGAGAGTCCTTTCATTACCCTCGAGTTCGCCACTCAGAGGTTCTTTCATTACCTCTTAGTCCACCACTCAGAGGTTCTTTCATTACCTTTGAGTCCACCACTCAGAGGTTCTTCAATACTGACTCGCGCGAACTTACACCTTTTTATATATAAATAAACATAAACATATATAAATATATAACAAGGATCAGAACCCACAAATAAGGTTTGTCCTATACTTACTCTGCGATACCACATTCCCCCTACGATTACACGAGCAGGCAATCCAAGCTTGTAGTGGTTTAAAACAACCCCAACTTACCCTTAAGGCCAATCTATAATGTAAACCGATTATTAACCCTCTCTAGAAGGGTTCCTATGCTTTTTAAGTATTTAATGTGACAAAGGTGGTAATTTGGTTAATTCCTACACTAGGGATAGATGTCAAGCTACCCTAGTACCCGACTAATCCCAAGTTCAACATGGTAAGTCTAATATCATGATTAATAAGATCTAAGCCACCCTCTATACTACCAAAACATGAGGATCAATAAAAGGCTATAAGGATATTAATAAAACCATAATTAATTAGGAAATCATAATCACAACACTAGTAACTACATGGTTAGGCCAGCACTAGGATTGCTTAGCCGCTCATAGTAACAGCAATGCAAGACTTAATGAATAAAGACATGGATTGAATCATCATAATTCTTACAGAGAATGAAATAAATGATTGAATACAATAAGTATGCTAGTGGCTTCTCCCTTGGACCTTCAGATGAAATGCTTTGAACCTTAGGGGTTTGGTTCACCCCTTAGAATTGTATGTGAAGTGGTGGTGGTGAGTCATGCTGAATGAGCCGGATGAGGGCTCTATTTATAGGCTTCAAAAGGTTTACGGCGTAACCCTTATGGGATGTTACACTGTAATCTTGCTACGTAATCCTCCCATCTTTTAGGCATACAAGGGTGTTACGGCGTAACCCTGTCGCATATGTTACGCCGTAATGCTGAGTCAGACACATCATCTCTAGTATATTTGAATGTTGCGGCGTAATCTTGGAAACGCTTTACATTGTAAAGTGTGTGATGACTCATTTCTTCGTTGGAGTATATTACGGCGTAATCCTTCGGGGATGTTACACCGTAAAGTGCCTTGGGCTCTTCACTTTGGTGCATTTCTTGTCCAAATCCCTTGTCTTTTGCTAAAATGCTCACTTGGTCCCTGAAAACTAATAATAAGTAATTAAGTAATGTTTTCATACATTAATAACATATTTGTAAGCATTTTTATAGGGAATTTGATATTAAATTGTATTAACTATTTAATGTTATCAAAGACTATCCAGCCTAAGGACTCAACTTGAACAACAGCAAGACAACATGATTAGTAGAATTAATCTTTTATGGAAGCTCGTTTCTGAAAATCTTGATGACGCTCCCCTTTGTGACACTCCAGGAGGACCCATAGATCAAATGAATTTCACATCTACCGACTACCATACTAAAGAAGAGCTTCGAAGCAAGGGGAATCAAAAGCCTATCAAAGTTACTCTCCTAAAAGTATCTATCTCAATCATCCATAATTGAACAAAACAAAAATCCCTCATCTCCAAAACGTGTTCACTTTGTTAATTCAATCGTCATTCTAAATAAGGAGAATGAAGCTGAGGAAGAAGGTAGTGTTGAGCCCAGCAAAACTAATTACACAAATCGCAAAAATGCAAGTGAAACTGATGAAGAGGTTGAAAGCAAAAAGGAAGTCGAGGGGGAAACTAAAGGACAGACCAAAGAAGAAGAGGAAGATAACCCAGAACACTTTGACACGTTTCCTACTATGAAAGAGTTAAGGTATCATGAGTGGCTTTTGAAAAATCCTCGGCCCCCATGGGTGAAGGCCAAGATTAGAACCGAGAACGTAAATAATGTGAAGTTCTCATGCATGATTGGTTAATTTAATAAAGAGCAAGCCTATTTAGATTTAGAATCACCAATAAACATAATGTCTAGGCTTCATTATAACTGGATCATGAGTAATAGGTTGATCCCTCTTAAAGTATTTCACACGCATTTAATACGCTTTTAATGGCCTTGTAATAGTCTTCATACTACCTTACTTGTGCTTTGCCTTAATGAAATATTAAATAGACGATGGATTCGTGTAATTCGTTCATAACATAGGAAATACTTACACATTACATCACAAGTGTGACAAGGCAACAAGATTAGGAGAAACAATCTGATAAGTAATGCATGATTAAGTAAATACATTTAATTATCATAAACTTATAACCAGTAGATTAGTTTATTAATTAGTTTAGTTAATAGTTTATCAAACCAACCTCTCAAACCATAGATTTACTTGCTTTTTATAAAATATAAAAACACAAAAATAATCTTCTCTCAATCACTAGAATTTTGTTAGACCATGATCTGTCCATGATCAAGCTTCCCAAACCTATTTACCTTTTGAGATCGATAACAAACCAAGTCCTTGCTTATATTATACTAAATAACGGTTAGGGCTCTACCAATAGGCATTTGTAAAACTTCTTGTTGAAGTCCTACGACGACCGCATCATTACTGTTATGTATTGTGTTTGTTGTGTTGTTGGTCGTGAATGTTGTTAAACTAAGACAAATGTTATTTTGAATTGTCGTTAATGAATAAACAATGTCTAGACTTGTCGTGATAGTGTTTAAGTACCCGACTTAATCCGATAATCACTAGCTAACCCAGTAATCATCAAACCAATATCCAAAATAGTACCCATCAGCCCAACTTTTGGTATAACAAAAAAAATTCAGCCTAACAACAATAATCCTTAGCCTATCTACATTTCAATCAAACCTTATATGAGGCCCATACACATTGTTAAAAGCCCGATTCACTCCATAATTGTAATACCCGATCCAATAAAGAAATAGGGATATATAACACATACCCAATCCCTAATATTACTCATACATTATGGTAATACACATTTCAAAAGTCATACTACGTCGTTTTTGGCCTATGCTACAGTAAAATGAACAGTACCCGGCCCACTGGGCTCGGTTACTGTTCATCGGCAAAAATTTTTTTTTTTTATAATCCCGCTCCCCTTCTTTGGCCAAAAATAAGAAAAAAAAATTTACGGGACGTACTCTCATTTTTAACTATTTACGGCTTTCTATCGGCCTGGGCAAAAAAAAAAACGCGCGATTGTCATTTAATATAAGAACAAAACAAACTATTAAACATGAGACCGAAAAAATAAACCCGCACAAAATAATATGAAAAAAAAATTGCTCAACACAAAATAAGAAAAAATTTACAAAAGTACTGATTTACTCAGATAAAAAAATACCCGCAACATTAGGCCCAACATATTTGCCCATATAAAAAAACAAACTAAAACTGGGCTCGGTTACTGTTCATCGGCAAAAAAAAAAAAACTTTATAATCCCGCTCCCCTTCTTTGGCCAAAAATAAGAAAGAAATTATGGTAATACACATTTTAAAAGTGGTACTACGTCGTTTTTGACTAGCTTCTACAGTAAAATGAACAGTACCCGGGCTCGGTTACTGTTCATCGGCCAAAAAAAAAAAATTATAATCCCGCTCCCTCTCTTTGGCCAAAAATAAGAAAAAAAAAATTTACGGGACGTACTCTCATTTTTAACTATTTACGGCTTTCTATCGGCCTGGGCCAAAAAAAAAAACGCGTGATTGTCATTTAATATAAGAACAAAACAAACTATTAAACATGAGACCGAAAAAATAAACCCGCACAAAATAATATGAAAAAAAAATTGCTCAACACAAAATAAGAAAAAATTTACAAAAGTACTGATTTACTCAGATAAAAAAATACCCGCAACATTAGGCCTAACATATTTGCCCATATAAAAAAACAAACTAAAACTGGGCTCGGTTACTGTTCATCGGCCAAAAAAAAAAAACTTTATAATCCCGCTCCCCTTCTTTGGCCAAAAATAAGAAAGAAATTATGGTAATACACATTTTAAAAGTGGTACTACGTCTTTTTTGACTAGCTTCTACAGTAAAATGAACAGTACCCGGGCTCGGTTACTGTTCATCGGCCAAAAAAAAAAACTTTATAATCCCGCTCCCCTTCTTTGGCCAAAAATAAGAAAAAAAAATTTACGGGACGTACTCTCATTTTTAACTATTTACGGCTTTCTATCGGCCTGGGCCAAAAAAAAAAACGCGTGATTGTCATTTAATATAAGAACAAAACAAACTATTAAACATGAGACCGAAAAAATAAACCCGCACAAAATAATATGAAAAAAAAATTGCTCAACACAAAATAAGAAAAAATTTACAAAAGTACTGATTTACTCAGATAAAAAAATACCCGCAACATTAGGCCCAACATATTTGCCCATATAAAAAAACAAACTAAAACTGGGCTCGGTTACTGTTCATCGGCCAAAAAAAAAAACTTCTTTGGCCAAAAATAAAATAATTTTATTTCAAAAAGTGATATACTACGTCCGATTTGGACTAGGTGCTACAGTAAAATGAACAGTACCCGGCCCACTAGGCTCGGTTACTGTTCATCGGCCAAAAAAAAAAAACTTTATAATCCTTCTCCCCTTCTTTGGCCAAAAATAAGAAAGAAAAAATTTACGGGACGTACTCTCATTTTTAACTACCCACTAGGCTCGGTTACTGTTCATCGGCCCAAAAAAAAAAAATTATAATCCCGCTCCCTTTCGTTGGCCAAAAATAAGAAAAAAAAATTACGGGACGTACTCTCATTTTTAACTATTTACGGCTTTCTATCGGCCTGGGCCAAAAAAAAAAACGCGCGATTGTCATTTAATATAAGAACAAAACAAACTATTAAACATGAGACCGAAAAAATGAAGCCGAAAAAAAAAATTAATGCCCCACAACAACACGCGAAAAATTAACGCCCGCAGCAACGCGCGAGTAATCTTGCTTGTTACATAAGACATAAAGAAACCTTAATGGACCATAAGTTCACAAATGGGCTTGGGCCTACTAACATAATCTATCATCTAATATTCTCTCGCAATTTTATCGCGAAAACTCAAATTGAATTTAAAAACTAAAAACATTAAAGCAATAATAACTTGTTGATAAAAGACATCATGTGGCAAGCGGAACGTAAAAGTTGAAAACATCTTGGCAATGCCTTTAAATAAAATTGACGTGCTTCGTTGTTGTTGATTGTATTTTATAGGGGAAATTGCATATATATCCTTGCAAAAGCACAAAATTGCATATATATCTAACTTAAATTCATAATTGCGTATATATCATTATATCCTTTCAAAAGCTTAAAATTTGCATATATATCCAAATTAAACTAATGATTGCATATATATCCTTAATAAACTTTTGTAATTGCATATTCATCCATTCTTAACATTCATAATTGCATATATATCATTATAAACTTTTAATGTGGTTTATATACCAAAATAATTATGAACTCTAACTTATGAATTATAGGTAAGTTCTATTAGAGGATACAACGGCCTAAACCTAAATGTGAGTTGGGTCCATTAGAGTTTCTAGTATATTCTATGTTGCACTATAAATACATATCAATAATACAATACCTATGACGGAGTTTCTATCATTTAATATGGTATTAGAGCGGGTCTGATCCTCAGACCTAGGCGGCTAAGTTGAGTCGCCTCTTTTATGTCACCCCGTCAAAACCTAGCCACTATTCCTTTTTTTTAAAGTCTATGCTTTGCTTTTTTTCTTCTTCTTTTTTTTTTGTTCTTGTTGCATGATGAAAATTAAACTCTGCTTGTAATTGCATATCGTCATCAAAATTAATTATTTGCTTTACTACTTTTGTTGCTATCGCTTTGTTTTGCTTTTGCCGTTGCAGATGAAGATTTGTCTCCGCTTGCTGTCAAAAGTCTTCATCAACAAAACTTTTATTGTTTAATGTTTATTTAGCTTTCTCATCCAATCCGAGCTTTCGCGATTTCGCCGCTCGGATTGCGGGGGAGTATTAGAGGATATAACGACCCAAACCCGAATGTGGGTTGGGTCCATTGGGGTTTCTAGTATATTCTATGTTGCACTATAAATACATATCAATAATACAATGCCTATGACGGGGTTTATATCATTTAATAAGTTCGACCTTCTTTTAGCGAAATTCTTCCCTTTTCCGATTCTTCATACGATTAAGTTATAGTAATCTTTGCTTCTTTCTTTCTTTACATTTTGATCATTTCATTTTTTCGAATAAAACTAATCATAAAAGGAAAGTAATAACAAATTAAATTACTCTTCCAATATCAAGTTCATGCAATGTGGTACTAAAAGTTAACAAAAAGCTCGAGAGAAAAAGACACCCAAAAGACCGCAATACATATTGTGGGGGCCATTATGCAACTTTTTAACAATATTATCCAGAGTTCTAAAAAACGCGTTATAGCGGCGTTATAGCGTGAGGCGTGACCTCCACGTTACGAAACAGGTTAAGGCGTTGTCTCTAGGCGTAGCGTGCAATAAAGCGCGATAAGGCGTGATAAAGCGCGCTATAGCGCGCCTTTTTTTGAAGCTTTTTAAAGTGTTTATGGATTGGAGCTTATTTACAAGTATTTATGATTTGGGTTGTATGGGATTCGGGCTTAGTAACTCCATAATTCAATTTTAAGCCTAGTAGCTAACTAATATTGACCACTCTATAAATATTTTTTGCCGCCTTGAGTCACGCCTTAAAAACGCTATGACGCAATGCCTCACGCTAAAGCTTAAGGATTGGCTAAGCCGCCACGCCACGCTTCACGCTATTTATAACCTTGGGAGTAAGTAAGTGCTATATATTTATTTTTGTTTATTTTGTGTGTGTAGTCCAACACATTATAGTTTCGCATGTATAGTTTCTAATTATATTTCGTAAAAAGCCTAAGTATAAAATATGTGGAAATGTATAAGAGGTGTCGAGTTTGAACTGCGTTTGATGCTGGTCATAGAATAATTTGTACATACCAGGCCGTTAATGGTGATTGACGAAATTAGAGGTAATGGTGGTAATGCCGAGTACACGATAAGCTGAAAATAAGAAATAGAAGACATTATGTTAGAAGGAACGCGGGAGAAGCCCTCGCAAAGCGTCTTCGGTGTGAGAATCAGTCATGGTGATTATGTTCATGAACGTATATATAGGTAGAGAAGATGATATCTTATGGGTTAAGTTGAACTACATACCTCTGTAATGACATCCTTATTTATAGGCATAATTTGGCAGAGATGTGGAGGCAGTTACAGAGGTCGTGACAGCTACAGAGATCATGACTGTTGACCAGTTCTTCTTTGACCAATCCTTGTTGACCAGCTCGATCATACTCACGTTCGTAAGTAGGGTGGCTTTGACATTTAGGCTTCGAACCTTACCGGAGGTTAGGCTACGAACCTTGTTATAGATTATGTTTTGAACCTTGATAGAGGTTAGGCTTCGAACCGTGACAGAGGCGAGGCTTCGAACTCGACATAGGTTAGACTCTGTGAGTATTTTGGGCGAAAATTAACGGATTCCCTTAAAGTAGCCATTGTTCGTGAATAACTTTACGTCAACATTTGAGCCCATAATGCATAATTACGTGTAGGACAAAAGCGTAGGCTCTATAGGATAGATCATCACAATTTATACAAATGGTAAGCTAAGTAGCGGAGTAATGGTAAGGTTTGTCACGATAGCGAAAGGTACGTCGATGCAAAGCAATTACTTCACAACAAGCTCCTTAAAGGGCCAATGTTTGAGCTAGTTTAAGTCATTGTGACAATTAACTGAAACAATATCAATCAGCCGGCTAAAAAGTTGGTCACCCAAAAGATTAGTAAACCACAACAAAGTCTTGAAGGGTGATAGAGATAGACCAAGTTGCCGACCCTATCGATTTTGACTTATAAAACTCTTATTACTTCCTGCAACAACAAAAAAATCAACACCGTTTAACCCATAAACATAAATATCTTCTAAAGGCTAAATGCATCCACTGGTCAACTTGTATAATTGTACTACGTATAACACATTAATATCATCCATAGTCGTGATTATTGGTACAACTACAGTAACGATACATTAAGGCCTATTGACTCTTAGTTTGAAGATAATGTTGTTGACTATTTTCGGTTTTATTATGTTTAATTATTATATACTCATTTCTACATTGCTCGTTGTCAGAAACATACAATAGAAAGTAGTCAACTTTATTAGAATAATACCATGAAAATAATACCGGTAACTTTGATTCGCATATTTCAGGAAAATTATACCAGGAAAGTTATGTTAGTAGCGCAGAGTCCGGTTATAAGTTTGGGTCTTTTCTATTGTCAGGGTTTAATGTATTTATTTATAAGTATTAGATCAATGAAATATAGTAATACTTACGATGTCATTAACAAAAATCGCAACCCGGTGCTTTGACCGTTTTTTCTAAACCACTAAGTGTTAACTGACGATGTCGGCATCATTTGTTTTTTTTTTGAACAGCTTTTTTTATTGAAAATAAACTAGCAAGAAGCTAGCAACTACAAAGAAATAAGATGCGGATTTTTGAACCAATCGTTACAAGCAAACGACGCTTTACATTTATACCGACACCAATTATAAGACTTACACACTACATCATCAAAAAACAACGCCTTCGCTGGAGCCTTAGCCTCGAAAATAGTCTTGTTACGAAACGTCCATAGGTGCCACCACATTACGTAAAACACTCCTTCAAGCATCATTTTATTTTTATACGGTAAACGCAAATTCACCAACCAAGCCAACCAACCATCGTATGATTCGAACTCCATATAAGGAACGTCCCACCAGCGAGTGATAAGGCGAACAACTTGTCTGACCATGCAACACGAGAAGAACAAATGGCTAAACGTCTCCGCCCCCTTATCACAAATAGCACACATGATAGAATCAATATAAATACATCGACGGGATATGTTAAACCTAGTTGGCAGCGAATCAGACTTGACCTTCCACGCATGAACATTCACCTTAATAGGCACATATTTAATCCATCGAGTTTTATAATCAACCACCGGAATCGATTTATCGTCAATCAATTTTCTAACCGAAGCCACGGAAAAATCTCCCGAACTCTCCAACGTCCAAGTCCATCTGTCAGATATAGGAGCTAAAATGACATCATTCACCAAAGAAACAATCTCATCGAATTGTTCTTACCCTTCCACTTATCAACAGTCAGCCGTACCATTCAGTTCAGATAAAGATGACTAAGATGACTCTAAAATTCAAACGAAAGATAGGTTGAAAAGCAAACTATGGAGGAGTATATTTCTTTTGTTACTGGTATGGTATGCTATCTTATGGTTATAATGTTCTAATTATTAGTTTAGAGGCGTTTAGTTACTTTTATGTATTCACTTTACTACCTAAATGGTTATAAAATGTAATACATTACGCAAATAATTGTGTATAGATCTGCAAATGCTCTGATCTTAAACTTAAGCCATAAGCACGTTCTATAAGTTTGAAGAAACACTCAGGTTATTTGTTTATGCTTATATTTAGCTTTCTAAATATGACCCGACCCGACCCGACTCGTTTACTTTTTTTTTCTTTTTTTTCTCAATTTTTTTTACTAAATGATCTATCAGGTATTTACGAAATACCTCATCACACTATTCGCCAATGAAAACCGCCATAATTTTAAAAAACCCGCGCTTCGCGACGAAGCGCGGGTTACAAACCTCGTTTCTATACATTAGTAAGTTAATTTGTTTTGATTGCAAAGATTAAAGAGGCGTTTGGTATGAGTGTCAAGATATTTGAGGATTACATGCAATAGGTTTTTCTCACTTCAATTTTTTTTTTTGGTATTCTCATGTGTTTCTCACACTTTATTTTTTTTATTTTTGTGAGATATTTTAATTATAATTTGTATATTAATATATAATAGGAGTATTTAAATATTATTTTCTCTTATCTACATCAAATTCAAGTTCAAAACAAAATTCAAATTCAAATTCAAATCATAAACTAATTTACAAACCAAACGGGCCAAAAAATAAGTTAAAGGTC